>PVJI01003220.1:0-128149 GCA_004026765.1 Micronycteris hirsuta
AGCCGGTTCTGGGGCTGCAACTTCAGTGGCTCTAGAGGAGAACCTTCCTCACCCCTTCAGGCTTCTGTTGGCTCCAGGCACTCCTTGGCTGTGTCAGCACTACTCCAACCTCTGCTTCTCCCTTCACATGGTCTTCTCCTATATGTGTTTCAAATACCCCCTGCTTTCTCTTATAAAGACACAAGTAACTGGACTTACGGCCCACTTTAAGTTCGGGATGATCTCATCTTGAAATCCCTACCTTAATTACATCCACATTTCGACCCTTATTCCAAACAAGGTCACATTCTGAGGTTTGGAGTAAACATATTTTTTGGAGCCACAGCACAACCTTCTACTGCACTGTCATCAAGGATGTTGCTTCTTTAACCCAAAGCCTCACTTCACAAAGTGTGTTCTGTGGAGCCCCTTGAAATTTTTCTGACAAGAAAAAAAAAATAGAGTTAAGATGTTTAGATGTTCTGTGGTCAAGTAAGTTTGGAAAAGCTGCATTCTCTCTTGGGGAGTCACAAATCACAGTGGCTCATTAAAGATTTGAGATGTCCTGCAGTTAGGAAGCTGTTATAACTTCGTCAGTCATTGTTTCTCCAAACTTAATTGACCAAAAAGAGCTTCTTTTTCTTTTTTTAAGTAACACAATATTAATGGGCCGTGGAATGTGCTGGGAAATGCTGGACCCACAATCTTTCAGTAAACAAATATGAGCTTTAAACCTCAAGTCTTCATTATCTAGTCTTTCCTGAGCTTTTCTTGGTCTCTACCAGGAGGCCATGGCCGGCCCCTTCCCTCTCTTTTGTTTACTGCGTTGTAAACAAGCCCAGCTATAGCACAAACTCATACCACATGGCCTCAGCCAGACCGTTGGCCTGTGGTCCTGAAACAGAGTAACTTTCATGAAAACATGAGCTGTTAAAGTCTTTGCAATTGAGTCGGTTTATTCCAATCCAAGCATTGTGAAAAAAAATTAATTTCATAATTTTTCAATTTCTTGGTCCAAGGTTTTCTCTTTTCTGCAGTATCTGACACCTTTCCACTCAAAATAGGATGGCGTCAAGGGAGTAAAGTTCTGATCCTGATTCTACCCATGAAAGGCCTGTAAAACTTTATGCAAGGTACTCGATCTTACAGTGGCGCTTCAGTTTCTCGATCTAAAAAAAAATGTGTTTATTTCAGTCTAACAACCTCACATGATTATTTGGAAGGTCACATTTGAAAATAGACGTGAAAACATTTTACCAGCTTTAGAAAACCATTCTTTTCTCAAGTAATTTAATAGTTATTAAACTGTTTTTGGTTAAGTAAGTTGGGAGTATCAACCTGTTAACAGTGCTCACGCGTAAATTATACTTGAGCCGATAATGTTTATTGATAGTGCTTTAGAAATAGCAAAATCCTTAGTACATCTTAAGAAAAGGAAAATAGGAAGGAAGGAAGGAAGGCAGGCAGAAGGAAGGAAGGAAGGAGGAAAAGGAGCCAGCCTAGCTGGGACTGACTGCCTGGATGTGTAGCCTATGCAGAGTCAAGGGCCCCCAGGCTTGGAAGGGCCCTACACTTGGTTTGACACTCTGCTCTCACTGTCACTCTCATTGATAATTTTTGAACAAGAGGCCCTGAATTTTCATTTTTTACTGGGCCCCCAAATTGTGCGGACTGTCCTAAACCCAATCTTTCCGTCCTCATAATCTGTGAGAAGGTTATTGAAACACCCCTTCTAGCTGACGCTAGACAACATTCCAACTAAACTAATTCTACGATTTCATTTCTGCAAGTAAGCTTACTACTAAGGGACCTCCTTCCAGTTCACCAAACACTAAAAACCAGTCTGGAACTGCTCCAAGCCCTGAGTCCCTTCATATTTTAAGTTTATGCATTTTGAAAAAACCCAGGCCACAAAGCCAGCTACAGCATTTTAAATTATGGGTGTGGCCCAAGTGTTATTTTTAAGCCATTAAATGAATCCTTTCAAAGTTAGAACTATTACAAAGTTACTTCCATGCTGAAAGCTTTCTAATAATCAGAATGTGGGAATTTACAAAGAAAATGTTGACACGCGCCCACTCCAGAGGCGGTTTCTCTGCTCCAAGTATACAGCACATGAGCAATCCGGTAACGCCGGCAACCATGCGTGTCCGACAGGAACCAGACTCCAAGCCGGCACGGAGGTCAGAGTTTGCGAAGTTGGAACGGAGTGCCACTGGACTTTGACGAACATTCTTGCCAGTTCCATTGGCCAGTACTGGCGCACGTTTATAATAACCACATATACTCAGATGTTACTTGTTTAATTTTATTTACTTTACGGTGAGAAGGAGAATGGTGCCAGGCCGTGTAACTTCTACTTGCTCAGACAAAGTTTAAGAAGGCTTTGTCATGCGGAGGTTCTCATTATTTTGGTGATAGTTTATTGAGTCATTTTGAGGGACCGCTGACTTCTTTCTCTGTTTCCCTTTCTCATATTTCTTTCTTTTCATCTTGGAAATTTAGATATCACTTTAATATTTTTATGAGTTTCTCTTCCTGATTCAGAAAGCAAATGCTGGCTTCTACCTCCACCCTGACCCCCATCTTCAGTTTTGCACGGAGAAGAGATGGCATTGGTACTTTCCTATAATGGCAATGACAATGGCTTAATTTATGTGGCACTGCATGTTGCCAAGCCATCTCAGTTTGTGCCCCTCCACATCACTGACGGTGGCACATCTCACAGCAGCGCTCGTTAGTGGCTGGGACCGATTCAACAGATGGAGTCCAAGCAGTGTTTACACCAGTTCTATAAAAATAGTGCTTTTAAAAACACATTGGCAATTTTATGGTAGATTGAAGAAGAAAAAAAGGACCTACTTATCATTTAGATTAGTTTTCCCCATAAGATTGTGAAAATGTTAAGGAAGATTAATCTCACACCAAAAAAGAAAATTTAAAAAGAAAAAGAAAGAAAGAAATACCTGCTATGGATTAAGAAAAATGGACATTCAAATGGGGGACAACCTCTCAGAGAAGACACGGGGGCTAATTATGACACTTTGATTTAACCAAATGGCTAAAATCATAATACTTCTCAGGCAGTAATTGGTGCCCTTGCAATCCACCAGAAATAAATAAGAATTATCATCACCATTCAGATTAATAGACAGTTGAAAAACTTCACTATAAACCAGGCCACACATAACCACAAAAATCCTAGAATTATAAAAATTTTTAAAAATTCAGGGGTCATCTAGTTCAGCACTATCTAATAGAATTTCTACAATGCTGGGTACGGTCTAAATCTGCATTGTCCAATATGATGACCATTAGCTACAAATGCTCATGGCCATTTGAACTGTGCCTAGTGTCATTAAGGAATTAAAATTTTGATTTTAACTTAACACTTTAGGGTAAAATAGCCATGTGTGACTAATGGTAAACTTATTGGACAGCGCAGATTCTAGTCCAAGTGCTCTGCTCACAAAGAGCAATGGAGCCTGGAGAGTTTCTCGGCCTTGTGCAAAGTCTCTCACCAACTTGATGGAAAACAATTAGTATCAGAGCAACGGGGACAGCTCCCCGTCAGCTGCTTTGTCTGGTCACCCATGGCTCCCAGGTCCTGATCCATAACAAAGCACAGAGTGGCTCAAAGTGAAGTGCAAAAGATCAGGGCAACGGTCTATGTTTTTCATAAAGCTCAAATGAGTCAAATGTTAACTTTTTATAGATATTTTTTGATGTTATAGTTTTTTATACTATTATATAGGAGGAGGGACCCCCCAAAATGAAATTATCTTCTGGAGGGTGGGGTCTTGTAGTACATACTTCCCTCACTAGGTGAGTGTTCTAGGAATCCATCTGTACCGGTGTACCACCTGGTGTTGTTGTGAGAGGCTGCATTCAGCTTCAGTGACTTTTTTGGGAAGACTCTTTCAACACATTTTCCCATTTCATGCTGGATGGTTTATGAGCACACCTGCCCACACCACACTGAGTGTTCAGCAGTTTTTGGCCAAAAATGGCTTGACCCCCCTCTGCCCCGCCCTCCCTGTTCATCTGATCTCGCCCCTCGCAAATTTTTTTTGTTTCCCCAGATGAAAAAGGTCTTCAAAGGGAAATGTTTTGCCAACATGGAGGAGCTGAAACAAAAAAACCCAACGAGTTGAAAAACTGTTTTGAGCAGTAGAAAAAACATCTCGATAGCTGTATTGCATCAAATGGAGAGTACTTTGAACATGACTGAAGTTTAAACATGCAAGAATAAATACACAATTTTTTATTAATACAGTCTGGTTTTTTTGTATCCTTCCTTTTATACAAGTTCCAAATATATTTTTAAAACTATTGAAGAGATGAGACAAGTTTAAAAATTGACAACTCTGTATGGGTCTCCCAATTTGTTTTCTTTTTAAAATGTTATTGGTCTGTGAAGTCTAGTCCCAAAGTCTTAGAAGTGGGTATGAAACCCCAGGTAGGTAGCCCACCAGAGTCAAATGTACCCCCTGTAATTATGTCATAATCTATCAGAAAGCAATCATTATTTTTGAAACCTCCACAATGTATATGAAATTGCTAGGTATTTAATAGGCATTAAGTGATTTCTCACTGAACAGAATTAGATTTAAAAATGGTGTCCTCTCTCATAAAGCAAGCATGCGAGCTATCTGAGAAAAGTAGTATTTTACTACTACTTTTCAGTCACTATGAGTGGATTGTCAGTCATTAACTCAAACAGACTTTAAACACCAGTACTCGACGTACACAGCATTTCTAAGTCATAAAACTCTTTCACCCATATTCTCTTGTTCAATCCCAACAACACTGGGGATATAACACAGAACACTGCCCCAGTTCTTGTTTTGAGTCAGCAACCAAATTCGGAAAGGTAAAGTGGATGGCCCAAGGGTTTGCAAGAAGTGAGTGTGGGGCCAGGACATTTTTTGTGTCCTGACCCTGTGGCCACTTACCTTTCCCTATCTCAGAACGAACAAGTAAGGAGATGCAAACTAGGGATAGAATAGCAATGTAATTTCAATAAAGTCCAATTTAAAAACATACTTATTGAGTACCTTCTGTGTTCAGGTTGCACATAATATAGAGAACAAAAAGATTAATGATTCAGGACCCAGATCTCAAAGAAATCCACCCAAAAAGCAGGCACATGGAGAGAGGACTGGTGGGTTTGGATGAGGGCTGGGGGAGAGGGGTGGGGTTCTTCAGGACACGATGTGCTGTGGCAATGGGAAAAGACGGAGCGGCGGAAGAAAGTGGTCCCAGTGTAGCCAAGGAAACAGGAAGGCATTAAATTCCTTTTTTTCCCAGTTTGATTGAGATATAATTAATATATAACATTATGCAAGTTTAAGATGTACAGCATGATTATTTTATACATGTGTTTATTGAGAAATGATTAACACAAAAAGTTAGTTAAAATATCTGTCACTTCACATAGTTACCATTTGTATGTGTGTAGGGAGGTAAAAACTTTCAAGATTTATCCTCTTAGCAACTTTCAAGTACACAGTACAGTATCGTTAACTAGAGTCGCCGTGCTGTACATTACGTCCCAGAACTTACCTTCCGACTGGGAGCTTGGACACTTTGACCAGCCCCTCACCCCGGCAACTCCCAGTTTACTTTCTGTTTCAGTGAGTTCAGGGTGTTTTAGATTCAACATATGTGATATCATATAGTCTTTGTCTTCTTCTGTCTGTCTATTTCACTTGGTAAAATGTCTTCAAAGTTCACTCATCTGGTCACAAATGGCAGGATTTCCTCCTTGTGGCTGAATAATATTCCATTGTAAATATATGCACGTTTTCTCTATCCACTCATCTGTTGATGGACACTTGGGTTGTGTCCTTATCTTTATCTTGCCCGTTGCGAATAATTCTGCAATGAGCATGGAGATGCAGATATCGCTTCAGGATAGTGATAACAATTCTTTTAGATATATACCCACAAGTAGGATGGCGAATCATATGGCAGTTCTATTTTTAGTTTTCTGGAGAACCTCCTTAGGTTTTCCCACCGTCTTCTATAATGATTGCCCCAATTTACCTTCCTGGTATTGAACTCTGAACAGCAGGGAGTGGCAGCAGAACCGGCCAGGGCATCAGTGGAGAACGAAAGAACACTGAAATCAGCATCACCTGCTCCCTCGGTTCCCGTTGCTCAGCTGATGGCATCATTCCATGCTTAGGCACCCTAACAATGGAAGCAGCCCATGTTGCCTTCAGTGACTGTCTGGGTTGGTAGACTTCCCCATGTAGGGAAGCTGCCACGTTGGTGTGGCCCTTTCCGGCTGGTTAGAGCAGACTGCCTCCTGTGCTGCCTGCTCCCTCTGGCCTGCACCTGTCAAACAAAACCCACGCTTGGCCTCCGGGCCTGGGCTAAGCAGACTGAAACACATTCACCAGCTCCATTAGTGAGCGGTGGCTGGGACTGGTGTCTGGGCACAGTGAGCCCAGTCCCCACATTCTCTAGTACAGCCTCCAACAAAGGAGGAGACACATGTTAAGAAAGGGTCTTGATGTGAAAGGAACAGGAAGGCCAGAGATACAGCCAATATTGAGAAGGAAGGATGAGAAAGAGCAAGAAATAAAGGCGAGTTTGCAGGGAAGCTGATGAGGGACAAGAAGCCTCAGGAAATCGCAGAGTGCTCTGAGAGGTCTTGAGAAACTGTCCAGATTCTACATGGAGTACACGCGAATCCTGCCTTCAGGCTAGGAAAATAAAAACTCTTCAGAACTGATGAGGTCTTTTCTCTTCTTTAAACTATTTGTAGATGGTGGGTATCACCTCTCTCGGCAGCCAGTGTCTTATCAAACTAATGGCTGAAGAAGCGCCTCCCGTACTAATCAGAAGCTGACTGACTGCTTTCACGCTTTGTTTTCCCTGGCTTAGTCGCCTGGGACAGTTAGGGCCACTGATTGGTGATAAAACAGGCTCCCACCTGAGATTACCAGGCTCATTCCAGTGACTTGTGACACACAGGCTTTGCCATGATTCATTTATTCTTTCAGCAAGCATCCAATAATTGCCTATGATATTCAAGTCATTCCTACTCAAAGTCATTGTTAGCACTCCTCTCTTAGGCCAGTTGTTTGTCACATAACAAAATATGTTACAAACAGGACCATTTCTTACAGAACCAATAGTATGCTGGGGAATGACTAGCAGGCGAATAGCCCACACACGGACTCTGTCTAGCTTGTACTAAAAGTCCTCTTTAGAGACTCTCTACTCAGGATTCCTTGTGACTGTCCCTCTGGGTCTAGTCTGTCCCTGGACTGAGGGCATCTTTTCTCAAGGTCCTTGGAGACTCTACTAGACTATTCCTTACCAAAACTAGCTTTCCTACAAACTCTACAAAGCAACTAAGAAAAAGTGTTTGTTTTTCCTACCCGCCTCTGCCTCCTTATACTAGGTCTCATGTATTGTCCGAACTGAGCCCTATGCATTTCCCAAGTGTTCTGGCACTCCAAATAAGATGCCATTTCTGGTACCCAGCTTCTAGAAGAATTAATTCTTTTCTTCATTTGTATAATTGGCCTCTGTCTCCCACTGAGATGCCAAGATATTTGATACCTTTTCATAGTTTCATCTCGAACCTGGAGCCAACCTGTCTCATCATGGGACCAGAGGCACTCTTGTCTGTTCATTGCCGATCAGTTCTTAGCAGTAGGATCCAGTCAGTTTATAATTGTTCATTCATTCATTCAGAAACATTCATTGAGCCCTGGCTGGTGTAGCTGGGTGGATTGAGTGTCAGCTTGAGAACCGAAAGGTCGCTGGTTCTATTCCCATTCGGGGCACATGCCTGAGTTGGGGGCCAGGTCCCCATTTGGGGGCATGTGAGAGGCAACCACTTGATGTTTCTCTCCCTCTCTTTCTCCCTCCCTTCTCTTCTCTCTAAAAATAAAATAAAATCTAAAAAAAAGAAATGTTTGTTGATTAACTGCTCTGTATCAGACACTATAGATGCTAGGGCAATAAAAGAAGGGAAAAAGGGAAGCGTGGAGGTAATAGTGAGCCCTTACACTCTAGAAGTTAACAGTCCAGTGGAAGACAAAGGCAAAAAACAAATCAGTATAATACAATTAATTAGCATTATGATAAGAGAAAACACAGCTTGCCAAACGAGCCTAAAGACCATCCAATGCAGACTTGGCCCACACATAGGCCTATGGTATTGAAATTCCCATATTATTATCATAGAGTCTTTTAATCCCACAGTACTTTTTTCGATGTGCTATTTTTTTCCTCTTGAGTTTGTACTGTAATGTAACATGTGTGCACCAAAACGGTCATACCCATGGGTAGATCACCCTGATTCTCCCACGCCTCCTCTGTCCCGCCACACTGCCGCCTTCCCGAAGCATCATCGATTCCTCCCTCCGCAGGCTGGTGCCTGGCCACACTGATTGTTCAACATGTCCAGTGTCATCCTTGTGTGTATATTTCTCTCTCATCTCTGCATCTTTCTGCACAAGTGATAAAGATAACACTGAGAGTACACTGATGGAGAGAGAGATGCAATACTTGCCTCTCTAACTTTAGGGTAATTTTAAATTGGTTTCACAGATTCTCTACTTTTACAACACACAGATTTCACATTGGGTTCGATATTCCAATATTTGATGGGCTGGTGATCTCCAAATAGTATGAAATCTGATTTGCTAAACCTCCTGCTGTCTAACCCAAGCATGTCCAGTAAGCCGACTATAGTATAAAAGGAATTTAACCCATGTTTTTAATTCTAGTTTCAGTAACAGCTAGAAAGGGAATTGGGAGAAATTGGGGTTGTGGGATTTGCATTGTTGCCTTAACAAGAAAAAAGTTGCAAGAGAGTATAGTTTCTCTACAGGATATACTCTGGGAAGTCGGCTAGGGCTTCTTCTGGTGCACCACCACTGAAGAGAAGAGTGTGCACTGGGTAACATTTCAAAGTGGGAAAACCAAGCCCTTAATATTCAAGTTTGTAATTGATTTAAAGACCTTTTAGAATTAGTGAACCTGGTCCTAAATCCCTGTCTGAATCCACAGATAGCAAACTTTCATGTTAGCCCCGAGACTTAAACCTTCTGAAGAAGATTCCACGTGGTTTGACCTTCCCATACGGTCACATTACCCAAGAGGTCCTGCTTGATTCTCGTAACAGTGGTTCTCAAACGAAGGAAATGCATTTCTAGTATGTTCCAAAATGCGGACCCTGTTGGTCCAGGGACCACACTTTGATAACTGCTTCTTTACAGAACTGACAATACAACTCATTGTCAATTTGCAGTTCCCATCCTTTTTATGATTGTTACATTGAGTTCCTCTGGACTGCGTAGAACTTCACTGAATAAATCAAAGAGAAAAACATAATTTGGCAGTGACACCATTCCTAAAAGGTTTGCAATTTTACACATCCTTCCAACATCCATCCTACAGCTCTGTTCAGTATCCTCTTCCTTTCCAGAGGATTTGAAAAATTCTATAAATGTCTTTCAAGTCATACTGGTCCTCAGCACTTGCAGGGGTCTCACCACCCCATGCTTCATCGGGGTCCCCCAGGCCTAACCCAGTACCTCGGGAGTGCTCCCACAGCCAAGGAGGACACACGTCAGCCCTGCAGACACCAACTCAGAGCTGTCCACACAGACTTTTGAATGAGAAGAAAACTGGAGAAGTGGAGCATCTCTGTGGGTGGATTGCCTGATTCCCTTTAAGCCCAGCATAATTTTTTTCACCCTGGAGCTTCTGAAAATCTGTTTATTTGCGTGATTTTATTGGGCAAGTGTTTAAAAGCATCTCCTTTTCTGGCAAAGCCACCCTTTTGTCATCTGATGGGCGCTTGCTCTCTCAGCACAGTTAAAAATACTTTATGAGCTTTATATGTTCACTGGCTTTAAGGGCTGGAGGCACAAATATTTGACTTTGGCAGGTGCTTGTTTAAATTATAGGTTAATTTTTATTTGAATCACGATCTATCTGCCTACGCAACAACACAATGTACGTTCATTGTTATCACTGTTTGCATCAAAGAGCAATTAATCAATTATTAAAATTTGCTTCATATCACACACAGAAGATTATGAATGTCTTATCATTGAAAAGCTTACCTATGCTGATGTTTTCAAAACGGAACCAGCTCATCACATTTGGCACATTTTAGTTTTTGCTTCATATACAAGCACACCTTGTCCAAAGGAAAGTATCAAATGACAAAGATCGCACTGGGAATAGACTGGGGGAGAGATAGAAACACAGAGAATGTGTGGAGCTGAAAGCGTTCAAATACGTTTTCATTGGTGAGAATCAGTAATGAAGATGTACAGTATTTAAAAGAAGCTGTGGTCGTTTCATTTTCAAATGTAGTGTTTAGACCAAGGTATTTTTTCTTTAAACTATGAATATTTTTCATTTCCTATTTTTCTGTTTGTTAATAGTTTCTGTTTGTTAAAAGCAATATTCACTGCTTTTCAGTGTCAGATTGTTCCAGGCGGGAGAGATGTTCAAGTTCTAACAATACGGATCATTCAACCTTCTAAGTAAGACATTAAATTTGTGTCATGCCTCTGTCTCCTCAGCAGTCTCTCTGTGCCTTCAAAACAAAATAAACCATCTTTTAAAAACATGTGAGCCACATCCACAGCCTCAAAGGAAGCCTTATCTAGTTGTTAGAGCAGGAGCCTGGCCCTCCAGAGCCCTGGGTGCAATTCTCTGCTGCACCACATGCTCTGAATTTGTCACTTACACTCACAGTGCCCCAGTTTTCCCATAAGCAAATGAGGACAATACTACTTCTTAGAAGTGTGACGAGGAGAATGAATCCATGTTGGTAACGAGGTTTGAAGCTTTCTGATGAAAACAGGTAAAGTAGACCCAGATACGTAGCCAGATCTAGATTCCCTCAAGCCCAGAGGGAATTAAAGAATTATCCACTAGCACGGGCTGCTAACCAAAGGGTCCCAGGTTTGATTCCCAGTCAGGGCACATGCCTGGGTCGTGGGCCAGGTCCCCAGTAGGGGCCACGTGAGAGGCAACCACATGTTGATGTTTCTCTCCCTCTCTTTCTCCCTCCCTTCCCTTCCCTAAAAATAAGTAAATAAAATCTTTAAAAAAAAAAAAAAGAATTATCCACTCTCAGAGGATTGTGAAGGGTGAGGCTCTGGCCTTTATTTTGGTGTTTATCCTACAAAAGGAAACAGGTTCTTAAGTTTTTGTGTGGTGTTTTTTGCTTGGATTTTGTTTTTTCCCCACCAGCAACAAACCAAAAACTAACCAAAACAACAACAACATGAAGCTCGCGGTCCAGTGGGCCACGATCATATTCTCTCTGATTGAGAAAGCGAAGCACGCTGACGTGCCATCTCCTGCCGCTCGGCGGGAAAACTCCCAGATCTTGTTCTAAGGAAATTTATCAATGTGGGAACACAAACTATTGTAAAGAATCAGGTGGGATAAGGTGGGTATAGAAGAATTAAGTTTCTATTTTCAATTAAGTTTGGGAAAAAAGTTTCTATTTTCCTATTGAGAATATTGGGGCTGCAAAAACATCCTCCAGGATGAAGGACATTCAAGAGCACGTAGGTTATTTTAAATACACACATCTACACCCATGGAAGTGGAGAAAATAAGAAATTCAAGTAAAGAGAAGAAATCTGTGCAAATCTATTTCCTATGTTGTTTTTGGATAGAGGGAAGGCAAAGACCTTTGGGAAATATTTTAATATTGAACAATATTCTTTCTATTGTCTAGGAGCAATTTGACAGTTAAAACGGAAAAGACCCAAGTTCAGTTCCTCCCTTGCTGTCCTCACAGGTGACAGCCTGTGAGCTTCATGACCCTGATTGCCCCGCAGACCCAAGACTGTAACGAGGTGATTGGTAGGTATCAGTACAAGTGGAATCTTTGTTAACCTGTATTCAACGAAATGTAGGCAGTGAAAAACTCAGTAAGAGGGTCAGTCTTTTAAAACTTTGGTGTATAGAGAGGAAAAGAGGCAAAACCTTTTATTAAACATTCACAAAAGCCCTATAAGTTAAAATTAAAAAAATCATTTGCCAACAGAGCAAAATAACATACTGAATAGTCATTTAGCATTCTCCTAATTATAATATATCATGAAATAGAACAACAAAACAAAGTCGGTGAATTACAAACTGTTAGCATTTGGATGGAACCCTAGCAATCATTTAATTTAATACTCTAATTTTACCCATGGGTAAAAATGAAGCCCAGAAAGTGACTTGCCTAAGGTCACTCAAGTAATTAGTAGCAGATGGGAAAAAGCAATTCAAAGTTTATGAATCTGGGTCTATTGCTTTTTCTACCACACTACCTCTTTAAAAAGCATTTCTTCTAAGAGAGTCAGAAAACATAACTACATAGTCTTACCTCTTAAATTTGGGTGTGCCTACCAACAGAGAAATGTTCACCCTGAGATTTTTTACTACAGTTTTCATTAAAGAGGTTCAGTTATTTATTTTGGTATATCCAGTAAAATAAACACAGCTATATTTAATTATAAGGATGTCCCTGTTTTCTAGGACACAAAGCTACCTGACTGTTCCCATCCTTCCTTGCATTACATGTGCCCATGTGGTTGACGACCTGCCAATGAAATGTGAGATTATGCATGCCAGCTCCCAGCCTGGCTTGTAAAAACCTCCCATTTGCTATGCATCATATTCTTGCAACATTCACCCGCCTAATTCAAGTGAGAATGATGACCTTAACAATATAAGTTAAAGATGGTAGAGCCACAAGATGGAAGGAGTCTGGGTCCCTGAACCCCCACCTGGAAGACAGCCACCTCACTCATCATGAACATTCATTTTAGACTTTACATAGGAGAGAAATGATCTTCCTTTAAGATCAGCCACTTAGGGGAAGATATGCACTGTATCAGTTAATGGTACCTTCACTAACCTACAAACTCAGACACAATGTATTTATCCAGTTGGCAAATGTTTGTGTGGCTTTCTTCCAACTGCAGTGGTCAGGTTGCATTCTTCAAAAAAACCTTGATAAAAGCCTATAGATTTGACATTATCTTTTAAGAGAGCTCAGCATAACATGAAAATAACTCTATTGTTGATGGCAAAAAAATACATATCTAAATATAAGACATGGGTGATTCAAATGAAAAGGAGTATAAGTTTTAGGATGTGTAGGGAGTTTTAATTCAGTCAGAGCTGCCTTATGGTTGCCTCTTGCCTTGTATTTCTAATGACATTTACAAGGAAATTTGGTCATCAAATTAGGCTTTAATCTGACAATTCCAAAGTCACATCAATTAGTGGACTAAGCAAGAGCTCATGGTGTCTGGATGATGAGAAATGATGTGTGCTGTAAATGGGAACATATTGTTTGCAAATGCCCATTTGAATAAAAAGGCTTACAGCTTTTACAATCAAAGATATTGCAAAGATAAGCCTAAATATAGAAATATAGAGACATTTGTGTGCCTTCAGACACAGGAGGGTGGATTTTTGTGACATGTGTGAATTGTCTGTTGGAAGCCTTTTTTTCTTTTTCTTACTTTTATCTTCTGCCTTCCCCATGGCAGCTGTGCTGTCGGGATATGAACAGTAGCTGCGTTTTTCACTCTTTAGGCATGTTTCCTTTGGGCACGAGGTCCATTCTTTGGCCTTAATACCTGGGAGAAGAATTTTTAACCTACACCATACAATTGTATCATTATCTTATGAGGTTAAAGGCCCTTTGTGACTGTGCACACTTTATCTCTAACTTTAAAAAGATTTTACATGTGTAAAACTCTCAACAGGGAAGTCTGCCATCATCCTCAAACTAATCTATGCTGTGTTAACAAATCAAAATGGTTATTTAGAAAGTACAGTGGCAAAATTTCAACTCTGTGGTTATGAAACCTAATTTGCCCTCAATCCCCACTGATGGATTTATGTCCCCTATCTCTTTAAAATCAAAGGCTTCACCAGAGGATAAACTAAAAAAAGCTAAATAAACATCACAAGAGTGAATGAATGGCCCGTTGCCATTCGGTTTTTACTGAGGTATCTAGCGACAACACAAACTCTGAGAATGAAAAGCGAATCATCAATAATCGCTTCACAGATTATAATAAATTCACTGTAGTGTGTCTTGTAGTTATTTTATGACAGTAAAAGTCACATCATACAAAACTGCTGTGAAGAATTAGCATCTTCTTCAGTATTTAGTGGGACATTTTATTTGAAGACATGAGGTGAGCTCACCGAACTGGAAAAGTTCGTCCTGTGTCAAAGGGCTGAACCTCACTGCTTCCGTCCACTGTCTCCCAGGAAGGAGCAGGACTGTATTTAGGAAAACCCTGACTGCTCCTAACTTTAGTCTTCCTTTGCAATATAAGTACCTGATTACATTTCAGATAAGAACGTGGCAAAAAGTTTAAGCTTTTTTGGAATAGACAATTTTACTTTCTCACCTAAATGTTTATAACTCTTTCTCCCCACACCAAGTGTCTTTGAGGCATGCACATCATATTTTCTTTTACAAGGGAATCTCCAAATTGTCCAAATGAGAATCGAGACCACAGAGCTGTTGGGCTTTTTCAGAATTTCTCTTTGTTGTGTAGTTCACTGTTCATCAAATCTGCATTTAATCCCTCAAAAAAATAAAAGAGCATAGCTGCATCCCCTGGCTACCTAGAACTTTATATTCATAGACATGTACTGGAAGAGTTTTACATGAGTTCAGTACACTTTCTTTTGCTGAAAACCTAAATCTGTCACCAAAACACAGGGCACCACGATGGTATCTGTAGTTAAGGAACTACACCACTGGGCTCATTAACTACAGTTACGTGTGCCTGCCCACAGACGGTTGTGTGGGGCTGATGGAAACACAGCCTCCCTGTTGTCCTGCGTCAGAGACGGGACCCTGGACAGGAGCAGTCCTGAGAGAATATAACAGAGGTGACACTGGCTACTCCAGGGAAAGTGAAGAGCACTTAGCTTACTTCACTAGGAGAAAGCAAGGCTTATTCTCTATGTCTGGTAGTTATAAGTTAAGTACTGTGTGGTTACTTCAGCCTAATTCTACAGAGATGCCTGTAACAAATGCTTTTTTTCTTCATCTCGTTTACCAACTTCTTCTAAGTCTGCCTACAAAAATGTCCTTTAAGACAGTGAATAAATGAAAATCAACTGCATTTCAATAAATACAAGAAGCAAAAACTAGAAAGCCAAAGTTTAAATTACATTTAAAGTAACATTAAAACCTAAAATGCTTGCCCTGGCGATCCCTGGTCTCGGTGTGCATGGGAAGCAACCAATCGATGGTTCTCTTGCATCGCTCTTTCTCCCCCTTCCTTTCTCCCTCACTAAAAGCAATGAAAAAAAAAAGTCCTTGGGTGAGTATAAAAAACAAACAAACAAAAAATGAAAATACTTGGGAAGAAATTTAACAAAAGATGTACAATACCCCTATATTGAAAATTATATAATACTGCCAAGTGAAACTAAAGAAGACCTAAATAAATGAAGAGATATAACATAGCTGCTATGCACTGAACTGTGTCCTCCCAAAATTTGTATTTTGAAGTCCTAATATCTAATGTAATTGTATTTGGAAATAGAGCCTATAGGAGATAATGAAGGTTAATTGAGGTCGTAAGAGTGGGGTCCTAATCTGATAGGGTTGGTGCCCCATTATAGGAGAAAAAGACACCAGAGTTCTCTCTCCCTGCCACATGAGGACTAGCTGTGGTAGCTGTCACCAAACCACAAAGATAGACTTCAACCAACTCCTTGATCTTGGACTTCTGAGTCTCCAGCACTGTGAAAAAAAGTTTCTGTTGTTTAAGCCATCCAGGCTGTGGTATTTTGCTATGGCAGCTCAAGTTGACTAAGATAATCATTTTGAATTTTAAAAATAAATATTATTATTAATGCTATCTGTATTATTATATTAAATATTAATCATTAAGGTATCAATTCTCCCCAAACTTATGTAGAGATTCAATGATATCATAGTCAAATGTGTTTTTATGGGCAAGAAAAAACTTTTTTTTTCCAGAACAAGACAGGGATTCTAAAATTTACCTGATGATAGAATCTAGAAAAGACAAAACAATCCTCCTAAGAAAAGGAGAGCAAAGTTGAAGGACTCCACTTATCTACCGACTTAAAGATTTTCTCTAAAGCTAAGCATCAAGACCGTGTGGTATTGATGAAAGGACAGATAAACAGGTTGATGCGACAGAGTATAGAACCCAGGAATAGACCCACAAATGCCTGGTCAATTGGGTGCTGAGGTGCTAGGGCAATTCAGTGGGAAAACTAAAAGCCTTTTCAAAAACTGGTACAGAACTCCTGAATATGCATATAAAAAAAGTAAAGTGAATATTTACCACACAAAAACATTAATTTGAGATCTATCCTATACCTCATCATAAAAGATGACACTCTACATTTTCTAGGAGAAAATGTAGGAGATTATCTTCATGACCTTCATATCCAGAAAAAAAAATTTTTAGGGAAAACACAAAAAGCACTTATCATAAAAAAATACTAAATTGTGCTTTATCAAACACAAAACATCTGCTCATCAAAAGGTACTATTAAGAAAGTTATGCTTTCAATATGTTTTCCTTTTCCCTTCCCACTGTGTGTGTGTATCCAGCAAAAGACATGTATGAGCAAAAGACATGTATCTGTCAAAAGACATATATCCAGCATACATAAAGAATTCTTACAACTCAGTAAGAGAAATCATTCAATTAAAAGAAAGAAAAAAGAACTTAGACACTTGCCAAAAGTTTGCTAAGCACATGAAAAGGATTCAACATCACTCAGTAGTCATCAAAGAAATCCAAACTAAATCTCAGGGAGAGTCTTTTTCACATTCACAACAATGGCTAAAATTAAAAAGACTGATAACATTAAATGTTGGCAGAATGTGGCCTAACAAATTCTCAGATATCACTGATGAGAGTCTGAAATGGATAAAATGATAAAATTATTTGGGGAAAATGTTTGGAAGTTCTTACAAAGTTAAACATACACATACCCAGTAATTCCATTCTTACAGATTTACCAAAAATAAAAATAAAGACAAATGTTTGCAAAATGACTTGTACACAAATGTTTATAACTGCTTCACTTACAATACCTGAAGACTGTAAACAACTCAAATGTCACCAGTAGGAGAGTAGATAAACTCTGTGGTATGTTCATATAATACGATAGTACACCAAAATTAAAAGGAACAAACTACTGATACATACCATAATGTGGATGAATTTCATGACCATTATGTTGACTCATAAGCTAAACACAAATACATACATACCATATAGTTCCATTCATATGAAGTTCAACAACTAACCAAACTAATCGATGGAATTAGAAATTGAACAGTGTTTGCTTGTGTGGATGGGAATTGATTGGAAGAGAACACAGGGAAAATTTCCAGAGTGTTGGAAATACTCTCTTTTTTGATAAGGATGTTTGCTGCATATGTGTATATATTTGTAAAAATTCATAGAATTGTACACTTAAGATCTGTAAATTCCAATGTATGTATTTCTTTTATCTCAAAAGAAATATAAAAAAGAAAATAGTGAAAGAAAACACATTGGAGAACTGACCTGTTCTAAACTTTGTGAAATACCTTTCAATTCTACACTCCAAATGTTCTCTGAGCTCACTAAATATTTTTTCTTCTCCTCTCCCCGCCACATCACAGGGGTCTACTTAGTCTCCGAAAGGTGAACCAGTCTATCAAATGTTCAGGTAACAGATGAAAAATATAAAGGCCAGGAATAGTGGAAATATTTTAAGCTAACATTGGTCCACCCTCATTGCAAATATTTAACATTTCAGAATTAAATGTATCTCTTTCCAGGTGGTGATGACTAATTACAGTGATGATAAGTCATTAATATTTGTATAGTGGTTTGTAATTGACAGAGTGTTTCAAATATGTGAGATTGGGTACACCTCGGTGCTATATTAGAATCTGCACACTTTATTTGTTCATTTCCTCCTCTAAGTGTTTTAACATCACTAGACTATTTATATTTTCAGCTAATGAATAAACATTAAGAAAATGATTTGCTTATACATATACTTATGCCTAACAATCAGAAGAATCACTTCCACTTTCACTGTGTAATCCAGTGAATTGGAGTCATACTGGATGGTTTGCTACTTTTGACTCCTTTTTATTACTCATTATTCATTAAACAACTGGGTCTAGCAAGTACTGTGTGCATAACATTTTCTCGATGTTGAGGTGTCATAGTAAGTAAATCTGGAGTCCTTGCTCCAGAGGACAATCTTGTAACAGAAATTAAACTAAAACAATACAAGAATGAAAGTGTAAATAGAGGCATTTTGAAATGCTGTGAGAGTTTAAATGAAGGAGATATTATCTGTGTAAGGTTCCTTCCTTGAGTCTCTTTGAAATAAAGTAAAACTTTATTGAATGAATAGCGATGAATTATACAGACTGGGAGAGGGTGTCATAGAAGGCATCAGAAATGTTCTATTCAAGTCATTCTTAAATAAAAGCATGACTTAGCCAGGAGAGGAAAGAAGATTATATACAGAGAGTGCTTAAGTGAGAAATGGGCGGGCCAAAACCAAATAACTATTTAAATGTGTGAAGAAGAAGGATGAACTAGTGAAAGAGAGGGAGAAAGAAGGAAATGGAAGGTTGGAGGAGAAGTAGGAGAGAATCTGGCTCTAAAACACATAAAGAATTTCAAGGCTATCAAAACTGGCTGGAGCCCGGCAGGTGTAGCTCAGTGGATTGAGCGCGGGCTGGGAACCAGAGGGTCCTGGTTCGATTCCCGGTCGGGGCACATGCCTGGGTTGCAGGCCAGGTCCCCAGTGAGGGCCATGTGAGAGGCAACCATACATTGCTCTTTCTCTCTCCTTTCTCCTTTCTCTGAAAATAAATGAATAAAATTTAAAAAAAAAAAGTAACATCTTAGAAAAAAAATTGGCTGGAGATCAGTTAAGGATTAAACAGCGTCCATCAGATGGAAAAACTGGGAGAGCGCTGGTTGCATTAATTAGAGCGATTCCAACAGAAAGAGGGAAACAGAATATACATTAATTTTTAATTTAAGAGAGTAAAATTCTGAAAAAAAAAAGTTTGTGCATGTAATTTAAAGAGCTTGGCTTTAGAATCAGAGGCCTGGGTTTGAATTCCCATCCTCCTTCTTTTATCGGTGTGTGGTTTAAACAAGTCACTTAATCCCTCAGGGCATAAGATTCCCCCTGAGTGAAAAACAGAAATAAGACTTTTCTTCCACCCACCCAATGTAATTTTCCTGAAAGTCAAATGGGTTACATTGGCAAAAATACATTGTTAACTATAAGTTGTGTTCTATAATAGAGGTGACTCATTTAATGAGATGAGTGATTTTCTGAAAAGTTGCACAAATCAAATAAGCAGTCACCATTTATTTTTTTAAATTTGTTATTATATTTTCTCCATTACAATTTAGTCCCCTAATATCCCCCTCCCCACACAATCACCACATTGTTGTCCATGTCCATGAGTCCTTTTTCCTTTTTGAGCCCTCCAACTCCTAACCTCCCCCTCCTTAGCTGTCATCTGCTCTCCATCTATGGATCTGTCTCTGTTTTCCTTGTTAGTTCAGTTTGTCATTAGATTCCTCATATGAGTGAAATCATATGGTATCTGTCTTTCTCTACCTGGCTTTTTTCACTCAGCATAATGTTCTCCTGGTCCATCCATACTGTCACAAAGGGTAAAATTTTCTCTTTTGTTTTTACATCTGAGTAGTATTTCATTGTATAAATGTTGTTTTATCCACTCATCTACTGATGGATACCTGGGCTGCTTCTATGTCTTTATGATTGTAAATAATGCTGCAATGAGCATAAGGATGTTTATGTTACTTTACATTAGTGTTTTGGGTTCCTTTGGATATATTCCCCAAAGTGGGATCGCTGGGTCAAAAGGCAGATCCATCTTCAATTTTTTGAGGTATCTCCATACTGCCTGCACATGCCTACATTCCCACCAACAGTGCAAAAGAGTTCCCCTTTCTCCACATCCTCACCAGCACTTGTTGTTCGTTGATTTATTGATGATAGCCACTCTGACAAGTGGTGTGATTTTACCTTCTTGTGGTTTTAATTTGCATTTCATTGATGATTAGTGACACTGAACATCTTTTCATGTGTCTATTTCTATGTCTTCTTTGGAGAAGTGTCTATTCAGGTCCTTTGCCCATTTTTTAATTGGGTTATTTATTTTTGGTGTTGAGTTTTGTTAAGTTCTTTATAAATTTTAGATGTTAACACCATATCAGATGTATCAGTGAATATGTTCTCCCATTCTGTGGGCTGTCTTTTTATTTTGTTGATGTTTTTCTTTGCTGTGCAACAAAGAAAAAGAGGAACAAAGTTGGAAGAATCACGCTACCTAATATGACACCATACCATAGGCCATAGTAATGAAAACAGCATGGTACTGGCATAAAAACAGGTACATAGATCAACGGAACAGAATAGAGAGCCCAGAAATAAACCCATGCCTTTACAGTCAATTAATATTTGTCAGGGGAAGCAAGCACATGCAATGGGCTAACAATAGTTTATTCAATAAAAGGTGTTGGGGAAATTGGACAGATATGTGCAGAAGAGTGAAACTAGACCACCTTCTTACACCGCACACAAGAATAAATTCAAAATGGATTAATGACTTAAATGTTAGACTCAAAACCATAAAAATCATAGAAGAAAACATAGGCAGCAAATGCTCAGATATTGCTCATAGCAACATTATATCAGATATATCACCCCAGGCAAGGAAAACAAAAGAAAAAAATAAACAAATGAGACATCAAAGCAGTCACCATTTTAAATTAGCTTGTTATTTAAATAAACCTATGGTGAATCTTACAAAAAATGACAAAGCTTTTTCAATGTGAACAGTAATTCTGCAATATTTTTTTCCTTATCTTTCTTCCACTTTCCTGCTCTCTCCATTCTTCTTTCCTTTCTTCCTTTCTTTCTCTGTTTTTTTTTACTTCATATTACCTGTATAATTTATTTAAGCCATAAAGTAAGACAGAACATATGTTAGAAAGTGCAGGATACAATGTTAGAAAATAAATTATAAATTAGGTTGGAATGGGACAAAGAATATGCAGACTATATTAGGCTTGGAAAAAGAGAGAATACGTACAACTATAAATAAAATAAAGCATTCCTCAAATTCTCACAACTACCACTGTCGCAATTGCACAAACAGGCAGCCACCTTTTGAGCTGAAGCACCAAGAGAAAAGCATAAATATAGAGAAAAATATGAACAAGAAAATCACATAGAGGGGAAGGGGAGAGGGATAAAGGGGAAAACAGAGGGAAGGGTCATTCAGGGACATGTATAAAGGACCCACGGACAAAGCCAAAAGGGGGTAGGATTAAGGATGAGAAATGGGGGTGGGTGGGGTGGGGGAGAGTGGTGGGGTGAAAATGGGGACAACTGTATTTGAACAACAATAAAAAATAAAATAATATAAAGAATCACTTAAATGTGAAAAAGAAAAGAAGAAAGGTAAGAAAAAACAAAGAATGACCTTAGAGAGGCGGCCATGGACTTTGGAGGTCATCTTGGATGGGATTCATTGACTCCATTTCCCAACTTTTTGTCTTTGAACAAATTATTTAATCATTTGGAGCTTCTTTCCTCATCTGTTGATGTAGATAATCATACACACTTCATAAAGTAGTTTTGAGAATTAAATGAGATAGTAAGTGTGTAGGAGATTGTCTGGTGCATTGTTAGTATTCACAAATGAGTGTGTCTTATCAGAAGTCTTTGTTTTCCCCATATAGCTCTGTACACTAAGCAGAGGAACCAGAATAAAAGTCTTGTGGAAACAATTCTGCAAAGAATGTGCCTTGTAATTAGGGATTTCGGCGTATCTGCCCAGCCATGAGGGTAGTCTCATTCAAATTATCCCCATATTCATTTTCTTCTAGTTTTTTCTCTGCCTTTACTAGAAATTAGCAACTCTTTCCATTGCATCTTGTTTAGAGAGTCTGAATACTGTGTGCACTGAAATCTACAGTCATAAACCGCTAAAAATTACCACATTATTTATTCAGAATCGTCAGCTTCCCTGCTTCTGATGACCCCATATTATCACACTCCAAAATTAGAAACCCTGCATTTGCAATTTGACTGTGTTGGATCTGGGTTTTCACAACATGTAGTGTGCACAGTAATAATACTTATAGATCTTTCATTTTTTTCTACAGAAATTAATTGCCTAAACCACAATGATTTATAGTCACACTGAACATGATTATTAATTTTCCTGATGATTATACCTGTGGGCGGCAACAAATCTACTTGTGATAGACCTGGCTTTGAATTGCTGCTAAAACTAAAATGTCCATAAGGTAATAACAACTAATTTTTACCTTAATCAACTTACACTTAAAAGAATTTAATATAGGGCACTTGTGCCTTGTGGGAAAACTTGTTTGAAATATAAGGTGCTGAGTTATTTATGAGAATAATTATATATTTGTTACTCTAGTTTGTACTGGGAAATCAGGATCTCAAATGAGTCTGAAATACATTAAAAAACATAATGAACTCAGCAGAGTTGTACACACTAAAGAACTTTTGCACTAAGGTAAATATATAACCTGGCATAGCTACTCCGGTTGTAAAAAAAGAAAAGCAAAGATTATTAAAGCTCACTAAACTATGCTGCCTTTTTTGTCTTCTCTAATCTCGATAATGCTTCCAAGTGCTATCATCGTTAACAAGAAAGTCAAGGCATTTGATACCTAAGAGAACGGCCTTGTCCTTCCTTCCTCATTACTCACTCTAAAATTATTTTCAGAAGGCCTTGCTCTTGTATTCCAGTGAGCGCAGGTCCCTATCAGCCACGCCCGGTGCAGGAAAAGAGCATTGGTTTGAGGATACTGAACCCAGATTGTGCAGTCTTCTGTTTTACAAGCACTCCCTGCTTCATTTAATGGTACTGGGCGATCTGTTCATTGCTGCAGAAGATTTGCTTCTTCCTATTGCGATACAAGTTACAAGAAAAGAGAAGCCTCTGATTATTGGTTGATATGCATACCTTATATAATTCTGTATGTTCATACCCAGAAATATTTAAGGCTTTTTCTCTGATTAGTGGCATTATGCAGTTATGCAAATAATCTGTTATATCTAGGCACATTATGCCGTTATGTAAATTATCTATTTCATTTATATTTCCCATAGAGTAATGGGGTAGGGGAGAAATGCTCTCCTGCATTTCCCCTGGTTTTTAATGAGTTGTTCAGACATATTTAGCTGGTGATCAGTCTCGGCATTTCTGGGGCCGGGCGTGAGTTAGCCTTTCTCTCTCATCGCCACAACCTGTCTCTAAGGTTCCCATTTAACTCAGCATGTATTTATTGAGTGCTTATTCTGTGCAAGGTGTTTGTGTAGGCAGGAACCCCCTGAAGGTGCCCGGCTCTTGCTCAAGTAGGCTCTAAAAGGGAGATTACTTACCATGTGATCTATCTTTTCTGACCACCTGGATATACGATGGAGATCAGTTTAGCTCCATCTATTTTAGAACTTCTTAGCCATACTGATTATAAAAAAAATTCAATAAAAAGAAAAATTATTTAGAAGGTCTAATTGCATGTTATGCAAGGAAATATACAGAGTATGTTAAATAATTTAAATACAGATAGAAATTATAAATAATTTAAATGTAGATAGAGATGTTGACAGCAAGCTACAGTTAAGATACAAATAAAGCCACAACATGGACCTGCGATGAACTAAAGTTTCTTTGCATGTGGAAGCTGAATTAAATCTACATCCATTTGACTGGTACCTCACTTTCAGTCTGTTGTAATATCACAGTGGCTAGTCTACAACCCACAGGAGTTTAGACCAGATCAGTCACTTCCTTTTATCTAGAATGAGATGCTAATTGTAGAGAATTCTCAGCCTCACTGTCAGCAACTGTTCAACATTTATTGATTCATTTAACAAATACTTACTGAACAACTACCCTGTGTCAGGGTGCCAGCTTTCGTGGAGTTTGGCGGAAAAGAAAAAGTAATTTAAGAACACATTCACAAACTGTTAGGAGCTGGGAAGGAGAGGAACCTGGCCTATAAAGTGTCCTTGTTAGGGAAGTCAAAGACAGTTCAGGCTTTTGGGGTCCCGGGTCTTTACCAACCACCTTTGGCTGTAACAATGTGCTTTGATGAGCTGCTGCACCATCGGCGCAAAGATCGATGCATACTTCTCAGGATGCACAGTCTGTAAAACCATATCGTTCCTTCCCTCCATGGGAGTTGTAATGAATGAAATTTTTAAAAATTTCTCCGGATTTGGGTGAGAGTAGAGCAATCTCTGGCCTGAGTACTCCACCAAAAATCGTTCCCTGGTTCTTAAAAAAATAATAATTCTATAATTCTTGCTATGTCATATTATCTTCATTGTTGAATGATTTCATGATCACTCATATGTGTGTTGAATCAATACTAAGCACTTAATCTAAGGATGTTATTTAAGTCCTCTTGCAAGTGGAGGATTCTGCTGAAGAAGATAAACAAAGAAAAAACAATTGTTAAAATTTGTATGTGTCTATACATTCTCAATAGAATGTATTGGAGGTTAACTATGTCTGATTATGATTCAATTCAACAACGTTTATTATATATGGAAATGGTACTTGTCAGTTATTCACTGTCTTTTCCCTGTAAGAATATTCTATTTCCAATGTATTATCATGTGACTTACAACAACTTCCGTGGGAAAAGTAAACTCTGCACACCTAGCATCAGGCTGGACGTTGTGACTTGTTTTGGCCAATGAAATGAGAGCAAATGTCTGGTATTGCTGTTCTCCATAAAAGCTGTAAGAATCATTACATGTGTTTTCTTCATCTCTCTTGTACTTTTTCTCTCTACCAGAAGAATGGCATATTCCAGAGGGTGCCCACTACTACAGACTCTGGATTCTAAATTGAAAAAGTCATATGAAGCAGAAAAGAGCTAAAGCCATGTGAGAAACATGTCTGAGTGGTGAGAGCCTAACCTAGTGAAAGCTGACTGATGGATTAAATACCGAAGGTACGTGCCCCACTCCAATCTGAGAATTTGTAAAAGGACTATCATCCCTACCCTCAAGGTACTTGCAATCTAGACCACTCACCAGTTTTTGCACAGTGATTTATAAACCAAGGGGGTGTCAGAAGCCACAGTGAGTTTGAGTCTTAAAGTAAACTTCATTCACACGCGTACACATTGTAGATGCTCTGTAGGAAAGGAAAATACTCTTCCCAACTTCTTTCTCTCTAGTACAAAGTACAAATTTTAAAAAGAATCAATACAGTAGATCTACCAACCTAAATTTAGAAAAACGAGACAAAATCTATGTGGCAATTCCCTTTTGATTTAGCAATCTCTGTTCCACCTACTAAGTACTTCTTCATTTTAATTCTAAAATCTAGCAATTAACATTAATAGCTTTTTGATTGTTCTCATCTCTGTACTCCAAATAAAGGGAACAGTTTGCTCAATTCTTCTGCAAATTCTTTGATTGGGGCCGGGTTTTAGCTCCCAGGGCTGATATCAAGTATTCCCAATGTCCGTTTTTGGATCTGAGCTGCCGTAACAACTCTGACAATTAGCTGCCTTTGATAAGTGTCTATAATGTTTTAAAGCCAGAAGGCCATCAGCAGCCCAAGCAGAAACCCTACAAATTCCCAAAGCACAACATTCTGTGAGTACAAGTAAATTTGGTGAATTTACAATACATTGTTGGTAGATTCTAATAGCATTCTTAGATATTTGTAGATTGGGATAAAATGATGTATTTAAAAGCTAAACTCCCCTGTGGTTCAGTGGTTCAGTAGCCCTGCACTTGTACAAGAGTCTGATCTGTCCAATTCTAAGGCTTGTTTTAACATTGCAGAACATATTTGTTTCTCATATAATATTATTTCCATGAATGATTTATCTCATTATACTTTTTTGTGCTCTCTGTATTTCAAGGAAAATACATGTTAGACTTGGAGCATTTCCATGTTAACCTTTACAATGGAATACATTTTATAAGAAAGAGGGGAGACAAAAACACTGCAAATGCAGAGAAAAAACTAAACATAATGACAAGGAAAATATGGAAAATTGAGTATTTAAGAATGAAAAAGTAATCATTTTAAAGCTAATCATAAATATAAAAACAAGAGGAAATGTTTTGGGAGTTTGGGTTCTAGTGAAACGCAGTGTGAGGAGGGAAAATGGAAGTGAAGGTAAAAAGGGAAAAGGTTTAAAATAGTCAACTGAGGAAATTCCTGGGGTTGGGGGGAGTGATGGGGGGAAATGGAGACAATTGTACTTGAACACCAATTTAAAAAAAGGAAAAAAAACCCAGTCAACTGATACCCACTAGAGAAAATGTTAAAGAATGAAAAGTTAGAAATGGGAAACTGGAAAAGCATTGATTTTTTGTTTACTATTAGCATTACATTTTGTCTTTTTAACTTTTTATTATTGTGAATGGATAGTACCAACAATACCAGTATTGCGCACTGTACATCATTCTCTGGGTTATATTACATATATAAATCTGGAACATTATTGGATGAAAATACACCCAAAGGGAAAACACACATAAAAGTCAAAGATAAACTATAACTTGACAATATGCACAAAAATATCATCTGTTCCAAATTATATACCCTTAGCTTTCTAATGCCAACTTTAAATTATGTTTGCCTTTCTTGTACATTTTCAGCCTTCTTTAGCAGAATCACAAAATAATATTTGTTTTGCTGTTTATTTGGAGGAGAATCATCTCTCACTGTGGTTAAGTCGGTGAAGGTGGTGGGATCGCAGAGTCCCACGCTCCGAGAGGTAGAGACAGTCTGTCCCACAGGCAGACCATCTCCATGCGGACTCTCCCTACATCCTCCGAAGAGGTGCTCTCCTTGCTTGTACATTGATCCCTGTGGTAGGTTTTTCACACTCTTATCTCTGGGCATTGAGTTTTTTCATCTAGGAATACATTTTGTTTTAGCTGAGAAGACTAAGGTATCAGTACCCTTCGTGCAAAAAGAAATATAAAAGATTCTCTTGCAGTGTTTGTGTTTGGTCTTTGCCTGGCCAGGCTGAAGTTTGCTGTCTTCCAAAGTAGGAAGTCTTTTGCAGAGTAGGCTGCTTGCCAGATTTAGTCTAGGCCTCATGGGCCTGAGATTTACTGTTTTTAATCTTTCTTCTGATGGGCATGCTAAATACCTGTTTCATGCAATGTTTAATTTTAGCACAGCAGGTATTAGTGTATCCAAAAATGGGAATAAGCAGTCTGTTTCCTTGTATGATGAAATGCCTAAAACACAGCTAGGTCTTTACAGCATCCAGTCCTTTATCCCCTTAACAGCCAGTGCCCATTTCTTTAAAAATGGTACTTTTTATGGATTCTTCTGACTATTTCTGAGATAATTTTCCATAGCCCATCTTCCCCACTAAGAACATAAAATTCCACATCTGTATTTATTTGGACAGTTTTTGAACTGAGACTAGCAAATAGGAGAAAGGTTTGGGGCTACTTCCTTTTATTTTATTTTTATTTTTTAGAGAGAGGGGGAAGGAGAAAGAGTGAGAGACAAATATCAATCTGTTGCCTCTTGTATGTGCCTTCACTGGGAATCGAACTGGGGACCTTTCACTTTGTGGTACGACACCCAGCCCACTGAGTTACACAGGGCAAGGGGCTACTTCCTTTTAACAAGATGGCAGTTTGAGGACATTAAAGCAAAGCAATCTCTCTGAATTTTTCTGTGCATATGTTGATGACACTAAGAGAAACATCTTCAAAACTGCCAGCAGTGCAATTAACAATATGTTATTAATATTTACATACACTCAGTGAATTCATCTCAATGGGAGATGACTTGTGAGACAAATATCCTCAGTAAAACATTTAAAATAGAAGGTAATTGCCTTTTAAATTGCTCCAAGGAGGCCGGCCAAAGGAATTGACCGTGCAATCGTATAAACTTAACAAGCACATACCCATCACACACACAGGCACACACTGCAAAGCAGAGGGAAGCGAACCGGCATTTTCACATAGGAAAATAGTAAGTAACCCATGCATTAAAGAGTGAGAGCATTCTTCAAGTTAACAAAAACTATGTCGGTCACCAAGTATCTATTAGGTACACGCACCTAACGGGTCCAATGTGAAATGCTTTCTACATGAAATACATGATTCCTCTATTGTGTTCTTAAATAACATTTCTCCCAGTCTTACCCATTACTATTTTCCCCAGAATCCCCTCTTTCCTCTTTCCACTTTGTCCATTTCAGTAATGAATAAATACATAAATGAAATTAAAATTTTATAAAAGATTTTTTAAGAGGAAAACCTAGATCCAAGTGGGCCCAGCAAATCTCAGGCAGTAAAGAGAAGAAATTATTAAGAACAAAGAGCTCAGATAAAAGGTCTTGTTCCCTTCAATCTATTCTCCAAATTGCAACTTGAAGAATGACTCCACAGATCAAAGCTAATAATAATATTGATAAATCAGATTTGATCATAACATCGATATTGATAATGCTCATCAGAGCTGCCACTTACTGAGCACTTAGCAGGTGCCAGGCCTCATGGTAAACACCCTGTGCATTTGACTTCCCCTAATCATATCCGTCCCCTGTTCGAATGCTTTCCTTTGCCTTCAGGGTAAAATTCAAACTTTAATAGTAGAATAGATAAGACTTTGTTAAATCTAACCTCTCTTTCAACCTTTTCAGTCTCATTTCCCACCACCTTACATTCCATATACCGACCGTGAAGGAATTCCTCCTTCCGTTCTCTAAGATACCTTGCTCTCTCTCACTTTAGGACCAATCCTACTGAGTTGGAAGGTCTCAACTTCCATATCACTTCCTCTGGAGAGCTTTTCTTGACCTTACACATCCCAGTGTGTCTGTCCTCATGCACAGAGCAACTGTGCTCGCTGCCATGGATGTATTTATTCCGATGTATTACCGTTTCCTGCCTCCATATTCTCCACTAGACCATAAATTCCATATGGACAGAGACTGAATGCCAGGCTTACAGATTTTTCCCAGTAAATATTTATAGAATTAATAAATGGATAAATTCCTAATCCTATGAATTACTTAAATGGAGAGAAGGCAGAAGTGACTCTCTTTGTCTGCAGTATAAGCCTACCTTCCCCCAAAAGGGAGTATGGAATTCAGTGTCTCGGGTGTTCCTGTCAGGCAAAGTCTGTTCGTGCCCAGAGAACAATGGGGTATTTTCCCTGTACCGTATCTTGCACAGTGTTCTGACAGGGCAATGCAGAACGAACTTTTGGCATTCAGGAGACAATACTGGCACGCTCATTTATACGTATGTAAAAATAAGCTTTACAAGTCTTTGCTCTCTGCGTGGACACTCCTGCCCACCCAGATGTGCGTGGATGTGAATGTGAGATGGCCTTGAGTAGTGTGACGGCCAGCGGACTGGGCGGGCAGGTTCCGTCTGCTGAGGAATGGATTCAGGGAGCCCATTATCTAACCTTAGTCACACATTAATCTCACAAAGGGGACACCTTATGTTTTAAAATTGTTGCAAAACTATGGCTAAAAATTAATAAAGATGGTAAAATTAACAGATCAAAGATGATACCAGCATTGTAAGCATGAGCTGACACATCTACTCTTCCTAGCATCAGCTCTCCAAAAGCCATGTTACCAACTAAAATAAGGATAATATAATGTTATATGACAATAAGTCAACCAAAAATAATTTTAAATGTTTAAGGCAGCTACATTCATTGCCATAAGTCATAAATTTTAACCACAGTGCTGTGCTTGAGATGTTAACTGATAACAAAAGCATATGTACGTAACTAATAAACACACTTCCATAGAGGTATGCTCAAAGGATATTTTTACTGAGGAATGTTCAATCGAAACAGCTTGAAGAACATTTGTCCAGGGAGAAGTGAGTCCCTTCCTTCTCGCCCATTCTACTTTGCATGCTGTCTTCCTCCACTTTCAAAGTCTGGCACTGTTATTCATGGAAAGGCCACTTTATTGTCCCTCTGGTCCTGTGATGCCTACCCAGTTTTCAGTATCTCCTCCAGGCCAACCCTCTGCTGTCTGTAAGTCAAGTCACTGAATCAATGACAGCTGTGGATTTTAACTCAAAAGTATAAGGCACTAGAGGAATAACTCCATTGAATATTTCCTTAATATCTTTGTCAGTGCAAAAATTACACTAGTAATTCCTGAATACAATGAAATATAAGCCACAGTCCCTTCTCTCAAGGAAGTGGTTAAAAGGGGTAGTATGCAAATTAATGAACAGTTAGAAAAGAAGGACTTCTGTCCAAATGTCTGAATCTTCCATCTTCTCCTGATCTCAAGAAAGTAAGCAGGCTTCCTTCCCTGGTTTCATGTCTTACTGAGTGTGGGCCCACGAACAAACCCCACTATCTTCTGCTCTGATATGTATTAGTGCCATTGCAAGAGCTTTCACCTCGTCATACCAGTGCAGTGTAAAATTTCACAAAACTATCATTGGTAATGATTTGCATTTTATTGAATCTGGATTGAAACCACAGCACCTATCAAAAGGCAAGGTTTTGATGATTTTACTGGAAATCTTAGAAATGGAAGAGTTGTCTTAAAGAACAAGGGTATTTTTGAGAGTTGTCCTATTAGAGATTTTTCAAATCCTCTGCTTAAAATTTGACATATTAATGATCAACTTTTCAACCCAACATTCCTCGCTACAAAAATGTTTAAAGGAATTCACTCACCATTGTCCTTGTTAGTTGGAAATGAATGCTTATTGATCACAGGTATTGATCTACTTTAGATAAAAGCAATACTTTTCAAAGTATACCCAAAAGAGTTTAAGGACTAAAGTGAAAATGTAACTTTTCCTGGTTATGAGGTGATTGATCACAACTGATTTTGCTGCCATAAAACATAACTTACTGTGACACTGCTTATTGGGGCTCCAGAGCCGGCCCTCATTGAACTGCGCATTATGTATGAATGATTGATACGGGTTTGAATATTTTGTTAGATTCACCTTTCATTCCATTTTGCATAGCTGACTTACATGAAAGATGAGACCTCGTGAAAAATTCTTCAGGAGGAATGTAACAATTACGAATTTAAGTGATCTCTAGTGATTTTGTTCACCTGATAAAGCTAATTCCTGCTTTGTTTAGAATCAGAGAGCTGAAGTCAAGCCCAGCTCATTGGGGCAGTATTTTTCCAAATGAAATGTCTTTTTTTTTTTGTCTGTGTCAGAAATTAAAAAGTAAAAAATTGGTAAAAATCTTAGGAAGGTCAAGGAAAGAAAGAGCAGTCAGGGGTGTGTGAGCAGAGAGAAAAAAACAAAAGATGTGTCTCTTGGGAACTGTAACATTTGAACTTTATATTCTGACCCAGGTTAATTCGACCTTATTTATTCACATCATTGTAACTAACTGAAATATATATTTTTAATATTTGCACGGGATTAGATTAAAGCTCATACAAATGGCAGTGGACATACAGTGATATAATGCCTCCTCCATCCTATTATGGGATGGGAATTCATGATCTCTTTGTGCACATAAAAACTGGATTTGACGATGTAAAATGACAGCTGTTTTCATCTAGCTTCTCTTCCCAGTCCGTCTACTTCACACAACAGTCCATCATTAGAGATCATTACTGCATTACTATTGTTAACAAGGAGGAATAAAGCCTATGCCTTCGTCTTTCTTAGATATAATAAGTCTTATGGAACAAGAGTACCCTAAAGGCCCTTCGCTTCTAAAAATGATTAAACTTCATTCAAATCACAGCCTGTAACCCACTTCTGGGCATAGTATCAAAGTCAGCTCCATAGGTGCGATCTAAGGCGGTATACTATTCCTGCCTCAGGTTTTGCACAAGAGTAGTTTGCATGCATTATCCTCAAAGAACAGATTGCTTTTTACCAAAATCCTATGCATTTTGGCACTTGGTGAGTGTCTTAGATGGCATTAACTGTAAAACATTTCTTTTTACATAATTATGGCTTTGTTTTGAGTGTGTGCTAAGATGGTTGTAAAAGTTTTAAATGTGAAGGGCTTGAGAAATAAGAGAAAAATCTTTGAGCGAAAATGCAAGCCTGTTGTTAACAATTAAAGTTAAAAATTTCCTGACAGTCTTTCAAAACTTAAGAAAAAGAAATCTGAACAGTTATTTTAATAATTGTTTCACAAATTACACCATTATTGGAAATGTATAGAAAATACAAGTCGTGATGATTGCAAAACACCTGGAGAATTAGAGCTATTGTTTTCTGGGCATATTTATGTAGCAGTAAGACCATCTTTGTCAATAACTGATAAAAATAAATGCAGAGAGACCTGGTGTTCATGCTAATAATGAGAAATCCAGGAAAGGTCTTTGCCTCAGGCATTTACTCCAATGCCTAAATCCACCAACCTCGCCATGAATGTGTTAATTGACATGCTTGTATAAATTTTACTAAAGCCATAATATTTTTGCATGGCAACTATTAAAAATATTTTTTCTCTTAATTTCACCAGGGAGGCTGAGACTCTGAATTTTTTCCCCCTTGCAGGAAAGAATAATTTAGATTTTCTTCCATCCCTGTCAGAAGTTGAACAGACGAACAAAACAGATTCTTCAGAGACAATTTTACACAGAGTTACATCCATCCAATTCAATTATAAATTAAATTGACTAACGAACCATAGCTCATTATGGGAATCAATTACTCAGAACTGTCTTTGGACCAAAAATGTGGAAAATAAAAAATAATGGTCATACTTCAATATACCAGATTGTCAACGTTTGAAAGCTCTGTTTTTCTCTTGCTTGGCATAGTCCAGCGCCAAAAAGAAATGATAATCATTTGTTTTACTGCTCCTAGAGATGTTCTCGTTTTATGAAGACTAGTTAATTCTTGAGTTTTGATCTCTTTGGGACAAGTACCTCAGGCTTTTCTGAGATGACAGGCCAACCCTGGAGTCATGTAATCGCATGGGGATCTTTCAGATCGACTTATGCAAATGTGTTATTAAAAGGAGCAGCATTTCAGCCTCTAGTGTCACCCAAGAAATGAGAGTCAGAAATCTTGGGAGGTCATGTTAAAAGCATTTTATTAATAAAATGATTCTAGTAACAGGATCGGGGGTCCATAACTTCTGGAGCGTTTTCAGTCCAATTGTTTGGTAAAAGTAAACCTACGGAGAATCCAACGTTGCCTTATTTACTGAGCAAAAAAGCCTGATAACGGAACAGTATTAAAGCCATAACACTCTCTAAAATCTTTCTCCTTTTGTGATCTCCAGTCCAGAAATTTTCCATCTGTTACAATGAATTTAAAAACTGTTCTGCTTTGAACACGTGAAGGAGAAGGTGATGTGCACAGGCACATATGGATATGAACATAGAGGACATGTCATAACACAGGGAGGGAGTCTATAGCCCGTGGAACATGTGATAAGATGCTCAAAGAACTGTGCTGAGACGTTTTTCATGGAAGTGTACTCCTGAAGATGCTTTAATTTTCTTTTTCCTCACATCCTTATTCACTCACACTTGGAGAGTTAACAAGAGTAAATATTTCGAAATCAAGTGTTCACATAAAGAACTAAGATTTCAAAAATAAATGTATATTTTTCTCAATGAAAAAAGCTGAAAAGCTTCGTTCACCCAGGAAAACTGTACTATACAGGAAAACAAGCTAATCCTCGTAAATATATAATTCAGCATCATTTTGCTTAGAACCTCATTTTTAAAACATCTCTTTGTTAAAATGGACTGAATCTGAGTATTTTCACTAAAACATTAAAAAAAAACATCAGACATAAAAGAGAAGTGGCTGGAACATTTCAAATGTGTTTTTGGCTGATACAATGAGGAGGGGGACAGCTCTTCTCTCATTTACTTTTTTATCACTAGAACAAGGGAAAAAACAGTTTCATTTCTCCCCAGAAATAGAAGAAAGATGAATGGACCTGTAATTGGAAATATAAGCATTGAATAAAAGATCCCTTGAAAAATCATTTTAATAAATAGAATCATAGTTGAGAAATTCATGTTCAGGGTCCATAGCTCAGTTCAAAGATTATACGTATATTGGATGGAATCATTTACAGGTTGTTTTCTATAGTAAATAAATACAATGCACTGTTTTGATGGCTTTCTCTCTTGTGAACAGCTCAATCTTTGGCATCAGGCTTGGATTCCCATCATCTCTCTTCTTTATTATCTGGGAGATAGTGGACAAGAAAACCTCTCTTCACCTCAGTTTTCTAACCTTTAAAACTGGAATAATATTAATACCTATTTTCCAACATTGCTAAGAGAATCAAATAAGGTAATGCATGTACTTAGCCCAATGCCTGGCACACAATGATACTCAATACATGTTACCTATTAGTCCCATTATGATTTTTCTTTCTATTTTATAATTTCAGAACATGCACAACTCCACACCCAAAAGGAAGATTATATTCTCTCTTTTCGCTTTTTCTCAGGCACTTTGTTGAAACGGGACTATGCCTTGTTTCTCAAATAGCCAGTCAAAGCAGGCTTCAACTAGTTTTTAGGGCTGCTTGCAAATGTCGGAGGGGGTGCCCAGGTCTGCAGCTGGGCATGCAGGGGACTCCTGTGGAGCACATGGTGCGGCTGTCTTCTTTCAACCTTTCAACCTAGTGGTGCCACCGTTTCCTGGTTCTTGGCCACATCCTCAAGCCATGCAGTGCTCAGGGGCCACTCCTCAAGCATAGGCAGTCACAGAAGATCACTATGGCCCTGGCTGGTGTAGCTCAGTGGATTGAGCGCGGGCTGGGAACCAAACGGTCCTGGTTCGATTCCCAGTCAGGGCACATGCCTAGGTTGCAGGCCAGGTCCCTGTGAGGGCCATGTGAGAGGCAACCACACATTGATGTTTCTGTCCCTCTCTGTCTCCTTCCCTTCCCCTTTCTCTAAAAATAAATTAAAAAAAAAATAAAATCTTAAAAAAAAAAAAAAAGATCACTATGAACTAAGTGATACCTGCTCTGGAGGTTACAAACACTCAGGACTGAGTAATCATATAAATATTTCTGATAATTTGTCAGCATATAGAAGGTGCTAAGCATGGTCAAACAGTGCATTGCATGAATATCGTGCTCTCGAGCCCACATTCAACTGAATATTCATGTTATCAGAAGTAAATACCTTTCTCTTTACTCCTTCATATAGTGATAGGCAAAGAATCCAAGTTTGAGAAGCTGAAATCAGACTTGAACCATATCGTAATAGTTCTTGGCAAATCCTTCTGCTGTTTTATTTTTAACCAATTAGAAGAGCCAATCTTCTTTTCGTTCAGAAATGTATTAAAAGATACCACATTCAAAGGCTAGACATGCCTGCAATTAATTACTGGTGTCCAGCTAAAGGTCTACCATTAGCTATTGCCATGACAACCTTTAGAAGGCCTTAGCCCACCTGTTGCAAGATAGAAACAACATTAGGCGGTTGGTTCCTGCACTTGGCCTCCCTCTAGCCTATGGGGAATTTGTACTAATTAGAATTAGTTGTCCTTCTGTAGTCCAGCTCCTGACACAAATTGCATTCTGTAGCTTCTTGTTCCACTTGAGTTCACAGACAAAATAGCCCATGCCATGTTTGAAATGAAGCAAGGCAATATAAAAGGATTTTATGTAATTGGCTAATATACTTTAACATTTTAACAAATATTTTCAGTGTTGGTTTCTTGGAAGGGAGCTTCTTTGCCTTCTTCTCCTTTTACTCGGTGTTGTTTATGATGATAAAGCACGTAATTTTAATATGGCTTGTTCGGGTGTCATTAACCCATTGTCAGGCTCGACTGCTTTTAGAACAAAACAAGTGACCTTTAAAAATGATAGTTTGGAATGGCCCCATGGTGATGGGGATGAGAAGTACAAACAGCAAAGGAAACGAAAGGAGCTTTTCTTCTTGCCTCTCACTAAAAAAAAAAAAAAGAAAGAAAGAAAGAAAAAAGAACAAAAAACTTCATTGAAAGCACGAGCCCATGGAGGAACAGCCATAAAGAAACAGAAAAGCCAGGACATTATTAGGATGTTGGCATGTACAGCTTCACCAGAATGAGTGAGATCCACAGCCTCAGCAAGATGCAACAGCACCCAGCCACGGGACCCACAAATGGAGAATAAAAGACAAAAACTCGTCCATGTTCCCCAGGTAAGACTGACTTTTAAGACTAACTTTTAATATCTCGGGAGATTGGGAGGGGAGTGAGGAGACCCTGCAAGTGCTCTGTCCTAGGCTGCCTTGCCTGGAAAGGACGAGGGTGTTGACAATGGAACAGCATTATCGAAGAAGTAAAGCCTACGTAGTCTCGATAATCTCACTGTGGAGTCATTTTAGTTATTTCTAGAAATAGTACAACTCCAAAATTCAAAGCAAAATCAATGTCCTGAAGAATTTCTGTTAGATTTTTCCCAGGCCTGAAGGAGCCTCAGTTTGCCCGGCTCATTTTCATTATAGACAGGAAATAGGCTTTGATTCCTGCTTCACCCTTCCTTTCAAGGTACCTAAGTTTCCAAGAATTCGTGAGACAAATGGTCTCATGGTTTTTATAGACTTTCTCTCTCCACAAGAGGTTTTCTTACTAAAGTATCTTAATCTTCCCACAAATAAGTAAGATACAGTTTTACTTTTATTTAAAAAAAAAAAAAGACCCAATTGAGAGCTAAGAGAGTGTTCTTTTCACAATTGAGTTGGGGAAGATGGTTGCAAAACCACCATTTACCTTTTCATAACAGAGGAAGTGTAAGTAGTTTTAAAATAAAATCCGTACACATCCCAAATTCATTCTCCAAGCTATCAACCACATCAATCTCACACTGTTCAGAATGCGACTGAGGCCAAGGACAAATGTCTCTCTTTCTTTCCCTGACTTTGCATCTGAATTCTGAAATGATAAGAAGTACTTTAAAATTCTTAAAATAGATGGATTTAGAAATGTCTGACCCAAGGTAGTGCCTAGTTACTCATTGACAAGCCAGAACTGCCTTCGTATTAAGTGGAAAATGTATAAAGTTGTGCAAAATGTGCAAGAAAAATCACTAAAAAACCCAAGGAAATTTTAAAGCCTTGATTTAACTGAGAAAATTATCTATATTTTCAATTTTTTGTGTTCTATTGTAAAGTACTATAGAACGACTTGAGAACAAGAAGAAGGCCATTCCTCAGGAAACGAGAAACTTACTTATGAAAGTGTCAAAGTGTTTATTAAAAAAATAGGCCTCTTCACACTTATTATGTGTCCGAAATTTTTATGTTATTTATTTGTTTATAAAACTCTCCTTTTCCTTGAGACACCGGAGAGGAAGCAAAAAGTTTTTCACTGGAGCATCCACAACTGACACCATCAGTAATAATATAAATGAACATGAACCACAAAACTCAATACAAACCACACCCCAGGTGGGCAGGCCAGAGTGCTTCACTGACCTGCCAGCAGGATCACGCTTACCGAAGCGTAGAACCTTCTCTGTTGGCTTGCTTAAGTATCAAATGGGCAACACCAAAAGATATTTCAATTGATCCATATGCTCTCATGGATAGTTATTCACTAAAGACAGACACAGAGTTTGTCCCTCCCTAATATTCTCTATGTTAATGAAAAGTGCTTTAAAAATCAACTCACATTTGCCCTGGCTGCTATAGCTCAGTGGATTGAGCGTGGGCCTGTGAACCAAAGAGTCACTAGTTCGATTCCCAGTCAGGGCACATGTCTGGGTTGTAGGCCAGGTCCCCATCAGTAGGGGACGTGTTAGACACAACCACAGATTGATGTTTCTCTCCCTCTCTCCTTCCCTTCCCCTCTTTCTAAAAATAAATAAAATTTAAAAAAAGAAAATTGCCAAAAAATTTTTAAAAAATCAACTCACATTTATATTACGATTTACCCTAGGAGCCACCTCTTCCAGCAAGACTTTTCCAGTCCCCCCACTCCCGTTTGCAAATCACCTGTGGTAACTTGTGCCTGCCTCCAGCTTAACAATTCACTTTTTTCATTGGCATTCTCTGCCAGCAAAAGATTTCCAAAGTAAAGGATCTTGATCTTCCCATAAACAACATTAAACAGAGAAATTCGTTTTACTAAAGCGGAGCAAATGTAAGAGCTAAAAAAAATGTCCCTGCTAGTGTTCCACAACTGTCCCCACGCCAGCCTCCCCTGCGGGTCTGTGAGCACTGGGAGGCGAAGCCTGGGTCCCTCTAATGCCCACCATCATGCCAGGCACTACTAGATGCCTCATAACTATTTGATGAATGAAGGCATGAATGAATCAATTTCATTCTATTCTGACAATCATGGTAAAAAAAAGCAGTAAAGCTTGATATTCACCTTCATCTCACCTGATTCACAAGTTGGATGAAGCAAGGCCATTTCAGATGATTAGTGTTTTCTGTGAATAATTTGTGTTTTGAGAAGCATTTAAATTAACAAATAATATGGGGGGAGTGGAGCTGGTCCTGACAGGATTAATTGCTCTTTCTCCTATCCAAGCTCTCCTGGCTTCTGAAGGAACCAGAAGGAGGGAGATGAGGATGGTTTATAAAGCCAAAGAGAGGAAAAGTGGTAAAGTCAAGGATATCTCAGGTCTCTGGCAACTGATGGAGACTTTTCTGGACACCAAGGCTACAGCTTTATTCTTAGACTTGATTATTCATAGAAACCTGAGCATTTTCTTCTACTTCCTTAAAAATGGATCTTAACTGTGATGTAACATTGCAAAAAACCCAGACTTTAAGCCAAAAGTCACATTTGGGGTTGTCCTAGGCTGAAAACTCTTAAATCTATCACAATAACCTCTTAATTTTTGCTTGTAACACTCCAGGGTTCTGGAACACCCTTAGAATAAAAAATAAAAATCAAAGGAAAGATGAGACTCCGTGATTGATAGGTAGTTCTAAGGCCTATGTCTCTTCACACAGTTAATCTTTTTGATATGACCTTTCTTCTCATTTCTTTATTTTTAAGTCACCAAGGCATTTCGCTGAAAAATCATCTGTTACAATGGCCCTAAAGCAAGTGTAAAGGAGAAAATAAAATCATTCATCAAAATTGCATGAATTTGTAATTCATAATAAGCAAGAGATAATTTAAGGAGATACTTTTCTTCCACTAACATTGTTGTCAAAATAAATGTGGAAAAGATAATTATAGTAATTAACAAAAGGGTTAATTTTACTTTGTCATGAGATTAGGTTCCATTTGATTAAAAGAAGATCCATACCAAATGTTTTGTCTTCATAGCTGCAGATTATTATATATTTAATCTAAGGATACATAGCCGTTTCTCAACCATTCACTCTCACTGGGAAAGCACTGTATCAACACCCAAATGCCTCAACCAAAACTCTCAGCTCTTTCTTCCCAAGCTCCAATCCCTGGTTCCTTTACCTACTCAGCAAAGAAGGTTTATAGTATATTCTCCTAAACCAAACAAAAAAGTGCCAGGTCCCCAATATTTTTCCAGTGAAGGTGTTGGCTTTCTTACTGGAAAATAACGTTCCTTGAAGAGCTCCTAGGCCTGAGCTGTGTTTGAATATGGTCATCCCAGAATTACGTGCTACAGCAGCAAGTGGAATTCCTCTAGCAAGTAAACCACAGGAGTGGTCATATCCTTCAAGTCAGAGTTTAATAATCATGTGGTCAGTTGAGGAATTGGTGTTTTGTAAGACTAATAAGCTTCAAGCTGAAGGGGTGTGCATGAATATATATCTGTCTGTTGGGGAACTCTTGGCATCAGTTTAGGCTGCAGTGAGGGTCCAAAAACATTATAAATGGGGCAGAAAAAAAACACACATACTACCTCTCTTTAGTAATTGAAGCAATTAGATAAACTCATTCTTGGATGCTTATAGCATTCCTCATTAAGTGTATGAATATTTTATGCCAACTGTACCTTTACAAAAGAAGATAAATGAAATCCTGTAGTTATCAAAGCTTGGTTTGGAGGTGAGAAATATGCTGTACCTGTGGAGGCCCATTTCAAGATAGATTGTGCTTAACTCTGTACTTTGTAAAAGGCTAAGTAACCTGGAGTAAGTTATGCCCCTTCTATTGGCTCCATTTCCTTTTTTAAGAAGTTGTGGGGTATAGGTAAAATAACCACTATAGTATTTTCAGCTCTGACATTCAGTCAGTCTGTGACCTTTACCAGGGCCAAGACTGGCAGCAGCTAACATCAACAAGACAAAAAATTGACTGCTTTCCCCCCAAACAAATTGCTAAGCTTTCTAGCAATTTGTTGTTTCTAGCAAGTGTTGTTTGCTGTTGTTAAGTACAAGGAGGAAACAAAAAATTTTAAAAAAGAATGTCAGTGTATCAGTTAGCTTTGCTGTGTAACAAATCACACCAAAACTCAGTGACTTCAAACAATAAGTATGTATTATTTTTCATGAGTTTGTGGATCAGTTGGATAGTTGGCTGATCTGGGCCAGCCTCATCATACCTTAGTAGGGCATACCCATTTGTTTGTGCTCCGTTTGTGAGTTGGCTTAGACCTACTGGTGTAAGATAGCCTTCCTCATATATTTGGCATCTGGGGAAATAAAGGTGATCAAGTCTTAGGTCCCCATCATCCACCAGGCTATATTGGGCTTGTTCTTTCTTGAGATATAGGTTCAGAACTGGCACATTATCACTTCTGCCATGTTCTATTGGCCAGAGCAAGTCACCAGGCCATCTCAGATTCCAAGAGTTTCTGTTTCTGAATGGGAGGAACTACAAAGTCTTATGGCAAAGGCCTCGGTTACAGGGAAGTGTAAAGAATCATGGTTATGCCTGGCTTGTGTAGCTCAGTGGATTGAGCGCGGGCTGGGAACCAAGCAGTCCCGGTTCGATTCCCAGTCAGGGCACATGCCTGGGTTGCAGGCCAGGTCCCCAGTGAGGACCATGTGAGAGGCAGCCACACATTGCTGTTTCTCTCCCTCTCTTTCTCCTTCCCTTCCCCTCTCTCTAAAAATAAATAAATAAAATCTTTAAAAAAAAAAAAGAATCATGGTTAGCTCTGGCTGGCATAGCTCGGTGGATTGAGCATGGGCTCTGAACCAAAGGGTCACCGGTTCGATTCCCAGTCAGGACACATACCTGGGTTGCAGGCCAGGTCCCCACTGGGGGCCACGTGAGAGGCAACTGCACATTGATGTTTCTCTCCCTCTCTTTCTCCCTCCTTTCCCCCTCTCTAAAAATGAATGAATAAAATCTTTAATAAAAAAGAATCATAGTTACTTTTGCAATCAATTTACCATACCCCAGTCAGAGAGAATGTTTTGATCACTGTGAGAATACAATGATAATCAAGATCCATTTATCCCCTCCAAGAAATTACAGTTTAGAGTGAGAAAAAAACTAGACATAGCTAATTAGAATGCAATGTAATAAATATTATAATAGTGGAGATAGTATGGGACCTAGATGTGGGGCAACTTCTGCTTAACAGACTCAGGGAAAGCTTCTCAAAGAAGGTGACCTTTGAGCCAAGTCTTGTTCAGGGTTGGATCCCAGTGCCTGACATGGTTTCTGACCTACAGTGAGCACTCAGTAAATATTTGATGAATACATGAATGAAGAATAAGAAAGAGTTGGCATAAAGAGAATAAAAAGAAAATCATTTCAGCCCTGGCTGGTATGGCTCATCTGGACTGAGCACCAGCCTCAGAACCAAAAGCTCACCAGTTCCATTCCCAGCTGGGCACATGCCTGGGTTTTGGGCCAGGTCCCCAGTGGGGGCACGTGAGAGGCAACCACACATTGATGCTTCTCTCCTTCTCTTTCTCCCTCCCTTCCTCTCTTTCTGAAAATAAATAAATAAAATCTTTAAAAAATAAAATCATTTCAAGGAGAAGAATCATCATGTGGTATGAAAAAAAAGACTTGGTATTTCATCTTTAAGTATATTTATTTTTTCAACAAATGTTTACTAAATGTCCACTATGTGTTAGACACTTGGGGCAAGGAACATGGACCCTAAAAGAAATGGGAGAGCGAATACACCTCTACTTGTATTCTCTGTAGTGTGAGAAAGAATATGTCTGCCTCCTCTAACTCCTATGCCCTACTCACACAACATCACTACAGCTACCATTTGCCATGTGATAGCATCAATGTTGGCGAACTCAGTGACTGTGAGCCCATGGCACGTGGCTGGGCTGTTGAAGTCCACAAGCTCAAACCTCAAGATGCACGGTAGTGGCCAAATCCCTAGTTATGGTCCCATCAGAAGACGTCGTTTTTATTCCTTTTCCAAAGTGCAGTGCTCAAAAAAGATACAATAAATAAGTAATGTTACTGTTTGGAATCCCAGAATGTATTGAATACTTTCTAGGTTTCATGGAACGCACATTTTGGTCCTGTGGCATGTGTAATGCTGGCATAGCGTTTGCAGGTCTTATAAACATGCCGGCGTTCTTCTCAATGTCAGGGGCTGAGTCAAAATCAAGTCTTTTTCTATCTACCCCTCATGTTTAAGGCTGGTTGTCAAAGGCACAATACCGTAAAAGGGTCACTAGATGTTTGGCTAGTTCAAGGACCTTTGTAGTGGGTGCCGCAACGCTATGACTTGGAATTTCTCCATGTGTAAGTGTGGCAGTCATCCGAAGTGGCAAGCTCACTAATGCTTATCAAATATACCCAGAGTAAACTGTAAAAGAATAAAAAGAATACATAGATTAAAAGTATCAAACATCCCTTATCTTGACATTTTGTAAGGGCTGCAGACATAAGTTCATATCTGTGGGCTGTAATATAGCTCTTTATTCTTTTTACTTGACTTGCAATACTAAATAGATACCTATGATATTCAAATACCCAGCAACCATTAGAACGTAGGTCCTGACCAATCAGAATGGTTATATGGAGACCCCAGGTGTGCCGGTCGTTAACCTTCAGTTGCTGGGTGGCAGGGAGTTCTGGAAGAGGCATGGGGGGCTGCTCTGGTGAGCCAGGTGGTTTGGGTAGGGGGATTGCTTTTGGAGCTCCTGACTGACCTTCTTCACCAATCATCACAATTGGCACTGTGCCTTAAGGCACATATCTGGTCTACATCTGACGAATACCTGCCTCTCTAGTTTTGACCAGATGTGGTCAAGCTCATTGTAACATACTTTAAGATTTCTGATTTCTAAAATTTAGGGACAAGACTGATGTTGGCCGTGTACAAATTGACAAACTTTCTTTGCCTTTATTTTAAGTAACAGCTACAACCAATCTTTTTCATTGTAGGGAAGAAATTAAACACTTAAGAAGAGCAGGGTGAGTAACACAGAGTTATGTGAAGTCAGCTTGCTAAATGTGTCATTTAAGTGAAACGACTGCCAACCAATGTAAAAGCAGAGCTCGCTTTGGGGTTAGCAATATCAGCGCTTCCTTTCTCCTCCTTCCACCTCTCTCCCACACCCAGCCCAACCCAGCATGTGCGACAGCAGGTCTGGAGGTCTGAGCGCTAACAGTGCAGGCTTGTTGTAAAGACCTCGAGAAAAACAACCCAAGATCCAGCTTTGGAACACACACTGGGCTTCATTCCTGTGTTGTTGTTCTTCTGGTCTTTAAAGGCAAATTCTTTACTGATGCAGTAAGACTGGAACTTGATAAACAGAACAAATGTTATTTTAAACACCATAATGATAATAATTTAATCAAGTGTGATTTGCTTTTAATAACATTATTGGCCTTTTCATTTTGAAAAGTGGCCATGTGAATGGTTTGCTTTTGCATTTTTAACAAGGAAGGAAATAAATGATCCTGATTGTAGGAGCAGAAGACTAATGATGCTTATTCCCACACTCCGTTTCATGGAACTAAGTCAGCAGATGCTGCCATTACAAGCGATTGGCCTGGAACTCCAATCCTGATCAAACCAATGGCAGCACTGGGGCCGGTCCCTTCTCTGAGCCTTGAGGGCATCCACCAGGCAGATCAATACTCACTAACACTCGCACTGTGCCTAATCGTTTACAGAGCATTCTCACTAACATGTGCTCCTTTAAACTGTGAAGAAGAAACAATGTCCAAATCTATAGAAAAGTTTTACAAGGCTTCATTTGGGTCAAAATTTTTAGGACATGCTCTGAAGCAAGATATCAATGGATTGAGAGAAAGCTCCAGAGACTGACAGTTTTGCAGTTCCTTTTTGCATTCAGTTTAAAAGGTGAGGACGTAAGGAAGGTACATAAAATCCATTAGTGGTAAATTAAGAAAGCAGGAGAAAGCAAAGTGGGGAAATCTCTGTGATTGAATGAAAAGGACATAAAGAAATGCATACTACTTACTTTTACCTTGGTGGGTACAGAATAGTTAATAACTAACATTTACAGCATACAGAGATGGTATCCAGGGAAATGCGATAACAATGAGGGGTTCTGTGACCCTGCCCTCCAGTGGTCTTGCATTCTGGTACCTGCTGTTGTGTCTTCAAAAAGTCTAGGAATGAAAATTACTCTGACATTTCAAAGGTATGCTATTCTACATGCATAAGTACAATGGACAGAGTTCACGTGAGGTAAGGGTGGACCTTTGCTAAGGAAGCTATAGGCCTGAGATATGACCAGCTATGGCCCGCCCCATTAGGAATTTTTAATCAGACCATTCTGGGTGGTTACATTTGATCACGAAGCTTGTCAGGTCTATTACATTCCCCTTTTCCGTTCACAACCATATGACTTCCGTCTCACAGATGAGACACTTGGAGTAAAACTGACTTGGCCAATGTCACACCACAAGTAAGTATGGCACTGGAACTTGAACTCTATACTTGGGCCTCCACATTCAAGTTCCCGCCTCTGCACCATGGTGGATGGTATGTTAATATAAGTAACTTCTGTGGCCCAAGCTGTAATTGTGAAAGGAACTGAACTGTATTCATTCTTAAATCATACACACTCTTATCACAGACCATCTGAAGAAAATATGAACACATAAATAAGTCATCATTAAGCCTGCAAACGGCTGGGTGAACAAACTGCCAGGAGAGTCCATTGGAACAGTTCACATTAGAACATTTCATTTGCTCACACCAAAGGGCCTCTCCAATTTAAGATGTTTCCAGTGGTGGAAGTGCCTATTGCTACCACCTGCAACAAGGAAATATTGTTTCTACACAACCTGAAAATACAGGACTGGACCATCATTAAAGTGTCTGTGGGCTGTTACAGAACTTTCATTCTGCTAGAACCCTCAGCTCAGGGAATGAATTGTTCATATTTTATATTTACCCTTATTTGTAAAATTTGCTTTACCAATAGTAAACTTTTTAAATGAACCTGATGTTGCGCATTGCAGACAGTCAAGCCACATTCCAAGTCCAGAGGACCAAAAACTGGTGAAATTTGGTGGCAATACCAGAGCAGTCTTGATGCCTTAACATTGATTCGTAAACAAAGACCAACAGAGGGAAGGGCTGGAGTAGAGACAGGAAATAGGAGGAACATAAGTTACAATGGATTCCCCCAGAGTCCCCTAAAAAATGCTTTGAGAAAGAAAAAGGTGACTAGTAAGTTTATTTATGCTTTTTAAAAAGCACTGCCAATCCCAATTTATCAGTTACTGTCTTGTGACAATTTATTCATTGTTCACTGTTAGAAGCCAGAAGTTACATAGAAATGCATGATTGGTGATAGCTTCTCTATTTCAATATGGTATAATAGAGATAACACAGTGCCCAAAAGCTCTGCAGCCGACTTTTTGTCTGCTTTGTCTCTTTTCATTACTCTATCAGAATCTTCATTTAATATAATCCAAAAAAGCAAGGTAATTGCTTCACTTATCGGTTATCATCGCTCTCGCATACTTATCGTGTCAAAATTATTTATGTGGATAGGCCAGGTTGATCTTGCTGCATTCAGGAGCTTAAAATTTGAATAACTGTTCTGCCAGTTAGGTTATCAAAATTGCAGCATAAGCAATGAGCTTCTCTCTTCTGGATGTTGGAGTAGGGAAAAGAAATAACCTCTTGGGTGTGTGGGTGGGAAGGGAGCACTGGGCTAGGGTAGCATCGGAGCTGGCTCTGTGGCGAAAGGAGAGAGGAAATGGCCACAGGATGGACACAGGGCCCAGAAGATTCATTGTGTCACTCTATGAAAAGTAAAAGAAACGAAGCTAAGTGGACACTGCCTTTTGGTGTTTTTCCCCTCAACAATTGTCCACAGAATAAATAACACAATTATTCTGAAAGGCAAGACAGACATTTTGACCTGGGCCTTTAAGTGCACCCACATCTCCTGTATGATGCCCCACAGAAGAGTGTTTCAAAATGCATTTTCCTACGTGTTAATAATCATTTTTCACTTGTCAAGTATTTTGCTGCTTTAAAGACATATTAAGCTAATGTAAAATATGGCAGGTTTTGCAGTCTGGAAGTGAACATTTATTTCCACAAAATAATTTTTGTTATATAAGCCTTGTTTTGAAGCATCTAAGACTCTTTTTCTTTTACAAATGTTGATGGTAAAAAAAAAATTACTTTAGAGTGTTCATTCCCAGGTCACAATCAGAAATTGTGGCTATATTAGGAGAGAATGGTTAAGCACATTTTTATTCCTGCCAAATCTTGTGAGCTGTCATCAAGAGAGTCTCAGAACCAATGGTGCCTTTATCCCAGTTCTTCCAGAGCCACTAACTCCCTCCCAAAATGCCTGTGGTGTTTGAGCCATCCTGACACAGCGGGACCTTCTCATATTCAGCTAGTCATTCTCATTTCCAGTCAGGGAATGACTAGAACTGGTAGACAATATTCTCATCATTGTCTTTTTCTTTTAATTTGTTGGGGTGACATTGGTTCACAAAATCATACAAGTTTCAAGTGCACAACTCAACAAAACATCATCTGCATCATGTGTCCATCGCCCAAAGCAAAGTCTCTTTCCGTCCCCATTTATCTCCCCTTTGGCCACCTCCACTTGCCCCCCTTTCCCTCTAGCTATCATCACACCATTGTCTGTGTCTATGTTTTATATATTTAATATATTATATATAACATATATAATATTATATACACATATTATATGTTTTAGATCATCTTGGGCTAAATAATGGAACTTAATATTTTTCAAATTCTCTCAATGTGACATATGATCCCATTTATTTACCCAGATCCTTCCACACCAGTCACTAAGACTTAATATCAAAAGAAAAATTAAGTTTTATCTGGACTAATTGTTAATTCATTTCTTAAGGTAGAGCTGATCCTTTAGCATGCTTTAATTGCTCATGTATGGTGGTTAGCTAAGGGGTTGGAAATGTGTAAAAGAGAGCACCAGGTCATATTTGTGGTTTTCTCTTATGGCTGTTTGGTAAATTTCATGACAATGGAATGAAGAATGCTTGTTTAAATCCGGGGTTTATATTACTTCCCTAGGAGCTACTATTATTCTAGAAGTTAAAACTAAAAACAAGATGGCTCTCATGATTTTTTAAAGATCCTTGCCAACCCTGAAATTTGACTCATTTAAGATCTAACACACAGAGAATGTGTTGAAGAAAGGTTCACACCTGAGATAATAAGTAATATCCCAGTTTCTGGGAGAGTGTCTGGTATCTAGTCTGCATTCAAATATGTGTTGGGTGAATGAATAAATTAGTGAGTAAAATCTTCCCCTAAACGTCAACTTCCAAAATGCCACTTAACAGTCTGCAAACACTGAGCACCTCTACTGCTGAACAAGCCTTGTCTAAGATTAACATATTAACCCTTTCTAGATTCTTCCTTGATCACTTGGCACATTATTTGTTGACTCCTGTAACACTGATATATACTACTTTGTATTGTCATTAGGGATACCCCTTTTTTACAACCTGTCTTATGTTGAAGTCAAGGATTCAAAGTCTATATACTTTATACTCTATATACCTTGTTACCCACCCCATAATGACTGATGAAGTGTCTTGTACACATTAAGTATAAATATCTAATAAAATTTTATTTATTAATAAATACATGAATAAAATTAATATTTTTAATTTAGTGATACATCTCTGTTACTAGGAATATCTAAATGACAACACATATAAGTAAAAATGGAGAAATGTAACCAAAATTACTTTCCAACATTGTATGAGGCATTTAAACAAACCATCAGCATAGTAATTCTGCCTTAAGCTCACTGAGTTCCCTTATCTCTTTATAATTGGAATATCTGTTCACCAGTCATCATAATGCTCCTCCCTAAATCAAAATCAAAGTAAAGTAGGGAGGTGAGAATGTTAATGAATACATATTGAATGCTCACTTTAAATATATGAGAAAAGTAAATTCTTTATACTTGAAATGCAGCTTGCCATTAATGCAAGCCCACTACATTGTTTATTCATTAACTTATTTGCTCACCAAATATGTTTTGACCAATGGCCGGTCAGTGTGCAGCTGCTGGGATTGACAGATAAATAAGATAATTCTGCCTTTGAAGAGTTTAAAGTCCAGTGATGGAGAAAGAACTATAAAAGTTTATATAGTTTAAATCTGCATTTGTTACTTGTTAGTTGTGTAATCTTGGACAACTCATATGTCTTTTCAAGATCTCAGCCTCTTCAATTAGTTAAATAAATATGATCATACTGAGGTCATGTCCTTGTGATACGGCTATTATTTCATGATGCATGCTGGGTAGACAACAGCCACTCAACAAATGTTGGTTGCATCTGAGTGTACAAAATACCAAGGAAATAGAGAGAGCAAAGAGCTAAGTCAAAATGTAAGGCAAGAAAGGTTTCACAGGGATCAGACTGGAAGGATGAGGAGAGAATTTGCAAGATATGGAAAAAAAGAAGTAGATTTCAGAAGTGGAAGCATTATTCACTAAGGCCGGAGGCGTGAAAGGTCTCAGCAAATTTTCAAGTCAGTGGATGATGCTGCTTGGGCACTTTTAGAGACTCCTGATCTTTTTCTTCTACCTAATTGTTATCTACATAGTTTTTCTCCACTTCAAAAATGTGACAGTTCTTTTTCCTTCTTAATTAAAATGCCCTATGTCAGCACTTGTTTTATTTTCTTTGGTTTGATTTTTAGAACAATGACTTAGGGTGTTGAAATCATTTTTAATTTAATTTTAAGTTCTACAGTAAGGCAGCCACCATTTTGTTTTTAACATGTCTCTTACATACATATACCAAAGAAGGATTTGGCATCTGAATAATGACTTTATATTTTCAATTTGGTATCATACATCTGTGTTACTGGGAACATCTAAATGACAACATGAATGTGAGAAAAAATGAAAAAAATGTGGCCAAAATACAGATGTCTTAAATTATCGGGATAGTTGATAAGATATGGATTTACATTCTATTAAAATAAATAAAAATCCAATGTTTTTACATTAAAAAGCATGTATCCAATTTTTGGGACTTAATGTTATGTTGGTATAAAATATGAATACATTTTTCCTCCTCTCATTATTGCCATTACAGTATAAGACTGTCTAAAACTTATTTGGGTCAAGGTAATCAGTATGTACTGCTTTTTCTCTCCATAAAAGGTCATTAATTCTCAAACAAAATTTTATTGCCTTTTAAAAATAGGTGCTCTGTTGGATTTTTCCCAGTGATCTGGGGCCCTGCCAATCCTCCGCAGATCTTCACATGTTATCATTCTTGGCTCTGTGATTACATCAATTATTTTCTTGGCAAATCCGAGGTAGAGTTGGTCAAGCTCAACCAACATAAAATATGTAATACCCAAAGTAAATTGTAGGCTAGTTCAAATTCTGCTTTAACTTTAATTTTTACCTTAGTCTTCTTAGTTTAGGCACATCTCTATAGTCACTTTGTTTTATGATCACACACTTTTATACACACACAGAACTGCCAAGAGGCTCAGTGAACAATTTAGAATCATCCAAAGCCCTTAACACTATTAAATCCTACTTGATCCACAAAGAATAATTAGCAAGGTCTGGGGAACTTGTATGGGAGTTTACCTATTTACAGTTAGGTCTGTCTGTTTGTGAACAGCCAGAGGAGTATTAACCAGGGTCAGATAAGCATTTAGGGCAATTCTAAGATAGCTATATAGTTTCTAAGTTCAAGGTGACAGAAGGAACTACATTGCCTTCTCTCTATTCCAAATTCCAGTTGAAATGACAAAACACATATAAAAATAAATAATTTTTTGGCAGCACTTGAATGAAACAAAACAGAAAAAGGGAGGAAAAAGGGGGACGTCATTAGCAGACCAGTAAATTTGATGAAGTCTTAGATGATAGGAAGCAGATTGGGCGATATTATTAGATAAACTCCAGCCGAGTAAATCACAACCCAAAATATACATGTGGAAAAAGAAATGTGGCCAGGGTGGTGGTCACTTGTCTTAAAAGACTTCTGGAGAGACTCTGGGACAGGTACAGGTAGAAGCTGCTCAGGGGCAGCAATAATGGTTTGTAACTAAACCATCATCAGAGCAGCTGGAATAGGTCATTTCTCTTTTTTCTCAGCATAGGGAGCAGTTGGCTTATTTGGCAGTTGTGGTGCCTTTAGACTGTTAATAAAAAGCCACTTGTCAGAAAGGTTCATCCTTTGACAGAGAGCCTAGAGGCAGTGCTCCCGCTCAATGCAGTGGCCTTTGGTGAAAATGGTCCATTTGACCTAAAAGGATACTCACGCCAGCCATCTAAATTAATAAACATAGCTCTTTGTGCTCAAATGTTAATGATCAACCAAGGATTAACAGACATTTAAGAGAAACTAAGTATAATAAAAAATAAGACTAAGGCAAAGAAACAGTATTGGTCACAAAAGAGACAGTGATAATAGAAGGAATAAAAGATAACATTAAATATTTCTATTAGTATCCTTGAAATCCATAGAAAAGGTAAGACAAACAACAATAACACCACCAAAACAAAGGCAAAAAGACACCTGAGAGAAAGGAAAAAAGAAAGAGTATGAGTGTATTAAATTTTTCATCTTTCATCTGGAAATCAATAGATATTATCTGAATGCTTAAGAAAAATCAAAAAATACACTATTTAGAAATTTGATGGTAAGTATCAAAATAACTAAAAAGAGAAGCAGTCAAAGTCATTATCTTTGGAAAACTTTGGAGATCAGTAGAGGACAGCGAGGACAAATTTTATGTTTCATCCATTTCTTATCTCTGTAAGTTTGAATATTTTAAGCATTATATATAATCTTTAAAAGTAAAAAATTTTTAAATTAAATAAATAATTTCAATGAGATATACAGTACATATAATAAATATTTAGTTACCACTAAGAAGAATAAGAACAAAAATTTTACTATTAATTTGGTCGAGTCAGTGAATTTTTTGAGCATCTACTACGTGTGTGCTCTGGTGCTAAGCGCTGGGTCCGCAGCCCAGAGCCAGACAGACCTGGCTCCTATCCTGATAGAGCTTATTGCCTACCAACGAAGACAGACATTAAGCAAATAATTACACAAATAATTGCTCAATACACTTGTGCTATGTGCTGTAAGGAATAGTGTATAATGAGAAAATATAACCAGAATTGAAGCCTGGGGGACCAGGTTGCTTTGGGCAAAGTTGTGTAATAAGCAAAGTTTAACAAAATTTGATTTCTTGGTACTAACATATAAAGGCTATTGGATACACAGAAAATAACCAATATGAGACAATTGTTTAATGAAAGGCAACTAAAAGAGTTCTCACTTAAGCAAAGTTCTGTCCTTTATTCAATGCAACTCAAGTCAGAAATAAAAGCATTTACAGATTGTCATGGTTTTAAGTTTTCTGAACTTGAGAAATTTATCCCACAAATTAATCAAATCAGTTGCATTTTTTCAAAAAATAACATATTGAAAGCTGACAGTTTGGCAATCTGCTGTTAGGCTAGGTAAAGATCAACCCACTTTAACATTTGCAAGGCGGGGTGGGGGGATGCTATTTCCAGAGCTGTCAAGAACTTCAAGTTGTGAAGTAAGTAATTTGATCTCCTGCACTTAAAAACTATTTACTTACCCATTTCCATCAGCATTCACTCACATAAACTAAGTGCGAGGACCAGAAAGCATATTTTTACTCAACCTGTATCCAACTGGGATATGGAATAGAGTGTGAGAGAGTAGTGGGTCTTCTGATGTGACCAGAGGGCTGGCCAGACAGGGACGTCGGTCCTGAGCGAAGAAGGAGTTTCGGGGACACACAAGGAGAGCACATTAAATCATTAGAAGACCATTTATAATTTAATAGAACTGTCATTACTGCTGCTTAAAAGAATCTGGGTTTCTCTCATGTGCCATGTCAAAACTGAGATGGTAAAGCCCGTTGTCGACTGCTGGGACCCCAGAACGGACAGCTCCACTAGTTACAATGAATGAGCACCCTTCCTTACATCTACCTATCTCTGGGATTCCGATGCCATACTCTCTGCGCTCGCATGGGCCCCAGCTTTCACACCCATTGTTGCTGCTTCTGGTTCGGCAACCTCTTAAACCCACCCATTTAAATAGACTAGGAGTGCCGACTAGCACTTCCTGACTTGTTGTTCCTTTGGAAAATATCGATTTCAACCCCAAAATCTATATGTACAGATGTGCTGGATAAAGTACATGGAGAAAGTTTATTCTTATGCAATCCAAGAAAAGTCAAATAAGCAAAAAGTTTTACCCACAAATAAGAAAGCTATTTCATCATGTATATTGTTCTTAAAAGGACAAATGTAATAATATGTGAATCAAAGCCTTTTAACATAAAATAAAATCAACAGATACTAGGTTGCTGATTGCCTCTATGTGTTCCCAATTTGGAAATTTTGCTGAACCCCTAGAAAGCTAAAGTTAGGATAATAATTTCAAAGGTTAAATTTCAGATTGACTTCCTTGGGAAACCCAAAAAGAAACCAGTATATATTTTTCAACATTCTTTTTTTTTTTTTCTTTTTGGGGGATAGGGTGTATTTTGTTTTATCAAATTACTTCCAGTCTTACATTAATACTAGTAATCCTTGCTTTGGAGAATACCAGGTATTTTATAATAGCGTGTTCCAGAATCATTTTAGAAACATATGCACAGCATTTACTACATGCCAGGACACTAAATGCTTTATATATATATCAATTCATGTAATACTCAAACATCCTAGAAGATTGAGATTCACATAGGCCATGTAACTTTTCCAAAGTCACACATCTAAATAAATGGCGGAGCTGGCATTTAAACCCAAGCAGTCCCAAGAGCGCTAGTGTACAAAGCAAGGCTTGTAAATAAATGTCATATTTTTACTTTAACTTTCCTTATTGTTTCATCAACTTTTGTCCTGAGACTTCAGCCTCAGGTGTCAGTAATTCCTTTACCTCTTGAATACTCTTTCTCCTCCCCTTGGCTCCACCTGCGTTTCCGGCCTGCCTGTCAAATAGTTAACGATCTGCACACAAACACTTACATGAACTAGTGGAGCTCAGCCTTGAACAGAATCCTAGGGGAATCCTTTAAAGATCCTTCACAATATGAATAATCACCCCCTAATTTATTCATTTGTAAATTTTTGTTTTCCTATCATAGATTTTCTTTAGGCAGGGCCAGCCCAAATCACATTTTCTTAGCTCCTCTCAGATGCATCTGCGTTGCTTTGAGACTTTGTGATCCAAGAAACCTGATTATTTTAACTTCCACAGCAACCATTCTCCTCCTACAGTTTGTAAAAATGGAAGGTATGCAGCACAAAAACTCTTTGTGAGGGAATAGTTCTCATAGAATGGAAATGTTAGCTCCTTTTACTTGCTTGGAGTGCTTATTTTTTCAGACACAAGACAGTGAAACTAAAATTTAAGTATTCAGAATGTTATTTCTATTCATTTTTTTTCAGGCCAGGCTCAGTTTCCATAGAAGATAAAATTAAATTTTTATACCAATTCACTTCTCACTTTAATGTCAAGAAATTTTCTGTTCTATGTGGTTAGTCTTGCAAGTAAATATCCGCTTTCCTTGATTTCTATCATCTCCACTTTCACTGGTCTACCAGCTCTGACAGTTCCACCCTCTTACAGGTTTAGTTTTCTGAGATCAACGACAGAACCAGACTAAAACATAACTTCGGGTACTTTGAGTAAAAACTAAAGAGATCCAGTAAGGGCAGACATTCCAAAGTTGCCACCAAGTCAATCAATAATATATGAATGCACAGCTCGACATTGAAAGCATATAATGGCTTTTGTCTCAGTTGCTGAACCCCACATTTTGATGTGGAATACTCACTGCAAGTTCAAGGTTCAAACTGAGATTTTCTGTTGTAATATGAAACTTTCCCAATTAATGGCCAGCAGTAGAGATAAACATTAATGGGGATAACCTACTCACTTTTCCCTGGGGTCTCTGAAACACATTTTCTAAACTCTTCCATGAGATCCAGATCGTGTTATAGATTTGTTAACTTTGCAATACATTCGATTGAAACATCATAATTCTTTCCATGACAACAGTGTCTGATGTTACAGACGCCCAACCAGCAAGGTCAATAGTTGACAGACGGCTGTTGAAGCCATTTCTCGAACCGTTCTAAAGAATGTAACTGAAAAAAGGTAGAACCTGGACTAAAACGCACCAAACAATAAAGAGCACAAAAATAATTGCTTGCAATTTAATGAATCTTTCTTTGATATGACAACCAATGCAAGAATCACTGAATTCCCTTCCTCTCATAAAAGTCAAAACATTTTTTAGATGGTGGCAGTTTATCTAAATTACTGGTTTTTCTCCATCAGTCTTTAGGCTTAATTTCATTTGCTTTTATGGATATGGTAACCCTTTTGAGTAGCTTTTAACCTTTTAAAAGTCGCCTTGACCCAAAGAGCCTAAAATTTTTTAATACAATATTGAATAATAAAAATTGAACAATTGAGTGCTTTTCTTACCAGCGGTCTGCATTTGGTGCACTAGGTCCTCGAGCAGAGTTTCCGTCTGAATAAAAACATTAAAATACCTGTATGTAGCTTGATTCTAGCAGAAACCTTCCGCTCTGACCTCTGTTTCATTGGCTCCATTGTTCCTCCTGCCACCACAATATATTGGCTTTCTCCCTACCACAGAAAGAGTGTACTTTATCCTGCGGCACATCAGCTTCCAAGAGCTCTTACTTCAAGTGTCCAGCTCATGATTATGGTAAAGTTAAGAAATCCTCAGCATACGATTGTCTCTTTCAATCACATATCATGTAGATAACTTCATGACTAAATCTTATAAACCAAGCCTTTTGTTTACTTTGGTTTGTTTCCTCACCATAGTCTCTGGGGCATTTTACATGTAGTGTTTATTAAGATGTAGGACAAGATGATCCACAAATAAAATCCACTTAAAAAATTGTGTTGTGGTATTTAATTACAAAATTAAAAGGAGAAAAAGCAACGTGGCATTCCTGCCAGCCTGTGAGAAGGGGTAGCCCCCCAGCCCAATGCCGGCCAAGGTGGGCTCGTGATAACAAGGAGAGGGAGAGGGGGCCCTTCCTGCATCCGGAGCGCAGGAAGACCCATTGTTGGGAATGTCAGTCAGCTGACATTCTGCCTCCTGTTTTCTGTATCTGAAAGGGGGATCTGCATTTTCTGAGCCAGTTGGCAGCATGTGCCACAAACAGCAATGCACTGCAGGCCCGCTGTATGGACTGTCACCCCGTGATAAGTGTGCCAGCTCAGTGGTGCAAAGGTTTTCAGATACTCTCCCCTGGGCTATCATTCTCCTCCTCCTCTTCCCTTCTCCCTCACACACACTGAGCATCAGGCTCACTCCTCAACATAGTCACAATAACCCATCCCGGCCAGTGAGGCTTAAAATTGAACCATGGTTCAGGGGAGCAGTAGGTTCTCCCTGCAAGCACCCTAATGTGTTCAACAACCATGCCAGGTAGTGCTCTCCCTTCTCAGAATCAACTACTTACGGAGACCATCTGTCAATGAAAGTTAGTTTTTATGCAAGTCCTCTAACCTACCATTTGAAGGATAAACAAACTCATACTTATATACTTTTCCTTAACAATAGTATCTTCCTAAACATCCTCTCTAGATGCCTGCTTTGACTGTAGGCGAAAGGAATCCAGGTTGGAAGCCTCTCCGGTGACTGAGCATGTACCTCCAATAGGATAGCGTGTGTGTGGCTCAGGCTTGCCATACTGGGCTCTTTAGATGGATGGAATTATTTCATTTGGCACCATGATTGCCTGAAATGATACGTATTTTCAGAGAGAGAAACACTGCAAAAGTAAACTCGAACCAATAGGGACATTTATTCTCCAGGCTTAAAATTAATTTCCTGTATTTCTCTGGGTTAAAAAAAAATCTATTGGAACTGCAACCTTATGAGAAGAAAAATCAGAAACTATTTCTTTTACACTGAGCCCAGTATCAGATGAAATGGAAATGTAAGGATTTCCTTAGCGTTAACCCACCGGAATTCTGCAGCTGAGAACTGAAGTCTGCAGGCTGTTTTAGGTTAAGACCTTGCTCCACTCCATGTTAGGTAATCAGATGTCATTTAGGCAAAATAAATGGGAAGTACTCGGGGAATCAGAAGAGGTGAAAGAGCAGAATCTGGTTTGGATAAAAGTTTAATTCTTCAGTTCCAAGAAGCATAGCCCTTCGAAGACGGTGAGCAAAGTCAGACAGGAGTGGCGGAGTAATGAAGATGGATGCAGCTTGTTATCAGCAAGCCGTTTACTAGGGCTTGACATAACCTTAAACATTGCAGATAGCTCAATGGCACTTGCCACTAAAGCCCTAATTAATGAATAGCAGGCCCTAAATTAACAATGTGCATTTACAGATGAATTCTGGGCACTCATTAAATGATGTTCAAATACTAAGCAGCAATTGTTGGCTTATTCCTGCTGAACTGCTCCATCCACTGGGTGTTTGGGAGGAGTTTCCACCAGGGCTTTCTTGTCTCGCAGGCCTGGAAACCAGCTGCAGAACAGAAAGGGACACGTTCTCAGGGGGGACCGTGCAGAGAGAAGAGAGCTCAGCTTTGAGTGGTGACACCTGTGCTGCCAGTTAGACGGGATCAGAAACAATCTCATATTTAGCTGGTGCTGCCAATAAAAGTAAAAAAAGAAAAAAATTTTTTGAATCCTACCCAACTCTACCAAGGACGGAATAAGACATTTCAGAGAGGGGCCCCACACTGCACTTTCGCGGGCAGGCTGGAATGTTCTCTGGGGGCGGAGGGTTCAGACAATGCTCGGATTTGTTTGGCGAAAGCTTCATTAATAAACAATTAAGGGCTTGCAGTGAGGGGGCAGGGGTCCGACTATAGGGCGCACTGGCCCTGACTGCCCCCTGCACGGAAGGAGAGGCCCAGCCCAAAAGCTGAGGCACAATGGCCAGACCCAACCAAAGACGGCTTTCTGCAGTAAACAGTAGCCAAGCTAATTATCGAACTCCTTCTGTTGGTGGGGGGAGCGCAGGTTTCCTCTTGATTTCGAGGAATAAAACAGGGAGCTGTGGACTTGTGAGGTAACAAGGATGTAGCTCCCATATGGGAAGGTATATATGTGACTATTAAATAATATTACCTTCAATTTGCACAGAGGTAAAATAAAGACAGAAGCCAAGTATGAGTAAGAAATTGGAAAGTAAATTAAGTGGAAAAGAAACATTTTTGAAACTTTTGTGCAAAGTGGCAATAAAAGAGGTTCCTGCAAAGTTATACAGGGGAGTGGAATGGATTTAAGGGAGAGATATTCAGGAAACATCTCCCTTTGAGTCATGTCTGCTAAAGTCCTGGGGCAGGACCCTTCTGTCTTGAGGGGAAAGCCTCCAAGGTTTATAAGCGGTCACTCTCCGGAAGCATCCATGCTAAAGAAAGCACAGCTGCCCGCCCGCTGAGGGCACAGGGCAGAAGTTGTGTAACAGCCCGGGCAAATTCCCCACATTGCAGTGCCAAGGTCCATGTATGGTCAAAAGCAAAGGCATTCTCTTGTTTCTATGGATCATTCCCACATGAGGCTTTTCCAACTTGGATTTGTGTACATTCAGGGACAGGGTGTTCCCATGGCCCCTTAGAGGCAGTATAAAAGCAAACCAGTTTGCCAAAGGAGAAAAAAATAACTCTTAGTTTTAAAATGCCAAAGGGAGTTTTGTTGAGGCAGGAGCTAGGGTCCGGGGTGCTGCACTCTTCATGTCTGCCACCTAAATATTCCGAAGTAATTAATGGGCGGGAATTGAACGAAGTGGGGGAAAACAGGTGTTTCTCTTTTCCCCAGGGCATTTCTCATTTATTATATATCTAGTCAAAAGTTTCTTTTTTGAGCAGACGTTGTCACATACAGCTAAACAGAAGCTGTGTTTAAAAAGCACCCTAAGCAATCATTTTAAGAGCTGCCCTCATTCCACATTGTGTGACTGAATACAAATCCTTTATTCTTCCCAGTTTGATGATGAGATGGAGATTTAACCTCTGCTTGCCATCATTATCAGTTCACTGAGTTTCTGAGTCTAAACCGCAAAGCTCCTGACAATGTAAGTTCCTGGATGCTTGCCCTTGCCCCACTTCCCCCCCCGCCGCACCCCCACACCCAAAGCAGTCCAACTACAGAGCTTACTGGGAGAGAAGAAGATCAATGGGAAACAGTTTCTCATTACAACATTCCCCTAAATTTCTCAGAACTCCATCCATGGGATCTCTAGTCCCAGTGGTCACACAATTAGGGGGGAAAGTGGAATTCAGAAAATAAAAGAGAATGAACAAAGGGCAGACGCAAATCACAGCATCTTTTTCTGTCTCTGTTAAAGCGGCATGGCCCAGCTCATCACCGCCTATGTGTGTAGGCTGCATTTCCTTGGGTTTCAAAAGTCTGATGGTTCAGTGAAAAATGTATGCCACAATGAAGCAACAAAAGAACTATCCATTTTGGAACCATCACTGGCAAAATTTCAAGATTCCCTAGCCCATTTTCTGATTCAAAGGTCCCTGGGGTATCTCATATGTGTCCAAAATCACTGCAAGTGTCCTCTGCTTCTGCTTTATAGCAATTTCTCAACTTTCTCTGTCACTCCTGACTCCCAGAATGACTCTCCAGATGTTTTAATTGACATCGATGTTCAAACCAGGCATTTCCACCCCGACAGTCTCTTTTAAAAGTCTGACCTTGGCCTATAGAAGTTTTCCTGGACCCGCATAAAAGGAACCCATTCTTTCCCAGTCTAACATACTACCTAGGAAGTTAAAGGATAGCCATTTAGTCATTGGAGAAGCTTACTCCTTGGGGGACAAGTCATCAACCTCCAACCTGACAGCTATTAATTCTCTCCTCTGACCAAAGAGAGTTTCACCAGCTATTTATACCAGCCAGATTGTCATGTCGAGGTAAGTCCACATTGGCTGACTATACAGTAGAGGCCCTCACTCTCAGATCCTCAAATAAACATATTCAGGTGAAATAATTTTACCAAAAGTCTCACTAGGATAATGTATTAACCCAGATGTTAGCCTTATCCTGTAGTACTAATGCTTTTGCAGGACTGCCTCTTGTATTTAGTTCAAACACATCAGAACCCTATTTCACTCACACACACACACACACACACACACACACACACACACACACACAACCAGAATGGTGCTCTTTCAGGTAAGGATCCAGGGTTTCAGATCCTTTCCCTCTTACAGTTCTATTATCCTCAACACATGGTGCCCAAGGTCACCACACCCTTTTGCATCAAACTGAAAGAAGGGGAAATATATGTAAACACATTTCTTAACCTCTTTGAGTAAGAATCAACACACTGTGTACAATCAATTGCATAACTTCAGTGCCAAGGCCCTTGTATAGTCAAAAGCAAAGGCATTCTCTTGTTTTTCTATGGATCATTCCCACATCAGGCTTTCAAACTCAGATTTGTGTATGTTTAGGAACAGAGTGAAAACCAATTGTGTAATTCCTCCTAGATATAAGGGGTAGAGAGCTGAAAATATTGTAAAGCATAATTTTACACCTTGGAAGAGGAAGCACAATGTTGAGGAGAGCCAGACATCTCTGCCAGAACATGAGACTAATATATATCTTAACAAAAGAGCTATAACAGTATATATTTAATTTCAGTTTGCCCTTTTTTTGCTTACTTATGTTTCAGGTACATTATCCCTTTTAGCTCTTACTACAAACCTAAAATGAGCCAGGTCAGATATTATTACTCTAACTTAAAAGAGAGAAAGTAAAGAAACTTAAGACATTTTCTGAAGAATAAACATGAGCTAAAGAAGATGATGTCAATCCTGGCTGGTGTGGCTCAGTCTGTTGGAGTACTGTCCCATACACTGAAAGGCTGTGGATTCAATTCCCAGTCAGGACACATGTCTAGGTTGCAAGTTTGGTCCCTAGTCAGGGAATTTACAAGAGGCAACTGATAGATGTTTCTATCCCACATCAATCTCTCTCCCTCTTTCTAACCCTCCCTTCCCCTCTCTCTAAAATGTCCTCGAGGAAGAAAAAAAAGTTATTGGTGGGAATGGCAAAATAAGGACCTCCAAAAATCTGCTCTTACATAAAAGCAAAAAGGACAAAAAGCAAAAATTGTCAAAATCAAATTTTAAGAGCTCTGGAAATTAATCAAAGGCTTGTAACAATGAATATTTATTCAATATTCTTCATAAGAAAAGCAAGCTTTATGGTGTTATAACTTGCCCTATTTCCATCTACTTCTCCTCAGCACTGATAATGAACTTGAAAACCAACAGCCTCACAATTACAGTAAATATCTATCTGCAGCCTAGCAGCCACTAGTGGGCTTCCAGAGAACTGCTATTATTTGACCAGTTCAGTTTACTGGAAACTGTCACATAAAGAGTTGTCTTTACTTGACCTAACTCAGAGCTCACTTCCTGTGAACAGTCTTTTCCTTCAAAGTGTTTATCAGAAACAATCAGTGGCAATTCTATAACATTGCAGTTACCTGGGGCAGCAATAATATTAGGACAAACATAAAACTAAACAAAAAATGTAAAAAAAAAAACTTTTGAGAATAAAATGTTTATTGAAGCCTTAAAAATATCTGACATATTTCTGGAAATCTAGAAATCCTTGTGGTTGTATGGAGCTGTACAAATGTTCAGGTAAAACCTGAGAAGGCTCTAAACTCACCTCTGGCTAACCTTGTACAAAAACAAGAAGTTAAGGCTTCAGCATAGTTGTAAACTCCAACCTAAGTGTTGGAGGTGTATCTTAATCCAAACACACAGCCGTTCAGCAAAGACTGGACACTTATTGGTTCCAAGAATTTAAGAAAATGTCTTTCAAATTATTAGCTTACCATCAAGTTAACTGATCAGAGATCTCAGTGGTTAAACATGATAAAAAAGAAATAGATTTTAAATAATTAGTTCAAGAAGCTCACTAAACAGAATCAACTAATTATAGGATGAGAGAAAGAGGGACTGGATTCTAGAGCTGACACTGATATTATTTTAAATGTCCACTTTTCAAAAAAATTATGAGATAGTCAAAGAAACAGGAAAGTGTGGTCTATACATAGTGAAGAAAATCAGTCAAGAGAAATGGTCCCTGAGGAAACCAGATGTTAGGTTTACTAGAAAAAGACTTTAAATCAGCTATTTAAAATATATTTAAAGAATTACAGGACACCACATCTAAAGAACTAAATAAAAATATAATAACACAAATAGAAGTTCTGGAGTTAAAAATTACCATAAATGAAATAAAAGATTCACTAGAAGGGATCAATATCCTCAATATCAGTTTTCAACTGGCAGAACAATCAGTGAATTTGAAGACAGGTCAATTGATATTATAAGGTTTGAGGAATAAAAAAAAGAATAAAGAAAAATGAAAAGCCTCATATGCTTGTTGCACATCAAAAATGATACTAATACATGCACAACGGAAGTCCCAGTAAGTGAGGAGAGAGAAAATGGCAGAAAGAATATTAAAAAAAATAGTGGTCAGAAACTCCTCAAATTTCACGAAAAACATTAATCCACACATTCAAAACACTCAATGAACTGTAAGTAAAATAAACTCAAAGATATTCATGTCTACATTTATATTAATCAAATTATTGAAAGACAAAGAAAAAATATTGAAAGCATCAAGAGAGAAGTGATTCATCATGTGCAAGCAATCACTATTAAAATTAAAGTCAACCCTGGCTGGTGTAGCTCAGTGGATTGAGCACGGACTGAGAACCAAAGGGTTACCGGTTTGATTCCCAGTCAGGGCACATGCCTGGGTTGCAGACCAGGTCCCCAGGGGGGACACGTGAGATGCAACCACACATTGATGTTTCTCCCCATCTCTTTCTCCCTCCATTCCCTTCTGTCTAAAAATAAATAAATAAAATCTTTTTTAAAAATTAACATCAATTAACATCTGTTTTCTTATCAGAAACCATGGAAACCAGAAGGCAGTGCAATGACATATTCAAAGTGCTGAAATAAAAGGCTTTTTAAGAAAGAATTCTATATCCAGCTAAACTATCCTTCAAAAATAAAGAAGCAATTAAAACATTCCCAGTTGAACAAAAACTGAAAATTTATCACTAGCTGACTTGACCTATGAAAAATATTGAAAGGAATCCTTCATGAAAAAAATGAAAGGACACTACACAGTAAATAAAGCCCAGCTGATAACAGCATAATTTATAATAGCCAAGTGTTGGAAGCAACCTAAATGCGCACCAGTAAATGAGTGGATCAAAAAACTATGGTACAGGTGGGGACTTCTGGCCAACATGGAGGCATAGGTAGATACACTTTGCCTCCTCACACAACCAAAACAGTGACAACAATAAATTTAAAAACAAAAAACAACCAGAACTGCCAGAAAATCTAACTGTGTGGAAGTTCAGCAACCAAGGAGTTAAAGAAGAAACATTCATCCAAACTGGTAGGAGGAGTGGAGATGGGCAGCTGGGGTGGAGAGGACTCACGGTAAGGCAACAGCTGGTGGACCAGGTGAGGCAATGGCTGGCAGACAGGCAGTCCTACATTTGTGTGGAGATAAACCAGGAGGAACAACTGGGCAGCGAGACAGACCACACAAACCTGGGTTCCAGTGTGTGGAAATAAAGCCTCAAAACCTCTGACTGAAAATACCTGTGGTGGTTTCGGTGGTGGGAGAAACTCCCAGCCTCACAGTAGACTTTGTTGGAGAAACCCACAGTGTCCTAGAATGTACACAAACCCACCCACCTGGGAATCAACACTAGAAGGGGCCAATTTGCTTGTGGGTAGTGGGGCAGTCACTGAAAGCCTGCTGAGAGCCTAGCAAGCATCATTACTCCCTCTCTGGCCCCTCCCCCACTTACAGAGCTACAATACAACTAAGTGGGTTACCCTGCCCTGGTGAACACCTAAGGCCCCATTCCTTACTATATAATAGGTGTGCCAAGACAAAAAAAAATGGCCCAAATGAAAGAACAGATCAAAACTCGAGGAAAAAATACAATTCAGTGATGAAGAGATAGCTAACCTATCAGATGTACAGTTCAAAACACCAGTAATCAGGATACTTACAGAAATGGTTGAGTATGGTCACAAAATAGAGGAAAAAGTAAAGGCTATGAAAAGTGAAATAGGCCCTGGCTGGTGCAGTTCAGTGGATCGAGCGTGCGCTGCAAACCAAAGGGTCTCCAGTTCGATTCCCAGTCAGGGCACATGCCTGGGTTGCAGGCCAGGTCTCCAGAAGCGGGTGTACAAGAGGCAAACACACATTGATATTTCTACCCCTCTCTGTCCCCTTCTCTTCCCCTCTCTCTACAAATGAATAAATAAAATCTTTAAAAAAAAAAGAAAAGTGAAATAAAGAAAAATGTACAGGGAACCAATGGTGATGGGAAGGAAACCGGGACTCAAACCAATTATTTGGAGCAGAAGAAGGAAGAAATAAACATTCGACTGGAACAATATGAAGAAAAAATATTTAAAAAAAAAATGAGGAGAGGCTTAGGAACCTCTGGGACAATTTAAATGTTCCAACATCTGAATCATATGGGTACCAGAAGGAGAAGAGGAAGAGCAAGAAATTAAAGACTTATTTGAAAACATAATGAAGGAGAACTTCCCTAATTTGGCAAAGGAAATAGATATCCAGGAAGTCCAGGAAGCTCAGAGAGTCCCCAAAAATTTGTACCCAAGGAAGCACACACCAAGGCACATCATAATTATATTACCCAACATTAAAGATAAAGAGAGAATCTTAAAAGCAGCAAGAGAAAAGGAGACAGTTATCTGCAAAGGAGTTCCCATAAGACTATCAGCTGATTTCTTAAAAGAGACCTTTCAGGCAAGAAGGGGCTGGAAAGAAGTATTCAAAGTCATGAAAGGGAAGGACCTACATCTAAGTTTACTCTATCCAGCAAAGCCAGCATTTAGAATAGAAGGGCAGATAAAGTGCTTCCCAGATAAGGTCAAATTAAAGGAGTTCATCATCACCAAGCACTTATTATATGAAATGTTAAAGGGACTTAAGTAAGAAAAAGAATGAGATAAAAAATATCAACAGTAAAATGACAAGAAACTCACAACTATCAACAACTGAACCTAAAAAACAAAAACATAAACAAAAATGAACTAAACAAACAACTAGAGCAGGAATAGATTCACAGAAATAGAGACCACATGGAATGTTATCAGCAGGAAGGGGGAGAATGGAGGAAAAAGTACAGGGAATAAGAAGCACAAATGGTAGGTACAAAATAGACAGGGGGAGGTTAAGAATAGTATGGGAAATGTAGAAGGCAAAGAACTTACATGTGTGACCCATGGACATGAACTAAGGTGGGGGAATGATGGTGGGAGGAGGGGTAAAGGGCAGAGAGGAATAAAAGGGAGAAAAAAATGGGACATCTGTGATAGTGTAATCAATAAAATATATTTTTAAAAAACTGTGGTACATTTACGCAATGGAATTCAATGCAGCAGAAAGAAAGAAGGAGCTCCTACCCTTCACAACAGCATGGATGGAACAGGAGAGCATTATGCTAAGTGAAGTAAGCCAGGCAGTGAAAGGCAAATACCATATGATCTCACCTATAAGTGGAACCTAATCAACAAAAACAGCAAGCAAGCTGAATATAACCAGAAACATTGAAATAAAAAACAAATTGACAGCAACCAGAGGGTAGGGGGGGAGGGATAATGGGGGAAAATAGGGGATGGTCCATCAAGGAACATGTATAAAGGACCCATGGACAAAGCCAAAGGGGATAGGATCAAGTGTGGGAGGTGGGGATGGGCGAGTCAGGCGGCCGTGGTGGGTGAAAGTGGAGACAACTGTACTTGAACAACAATTTTAAAAAACTATAGAAACTATTGAAAGTATAGATAAATGTTATTTTTTAAAAGAAATGGAGAACACTGGTAAAGACAAAGATAGGTAAATATAAAGATACTGTAAATATATTTTCTGTTTCTAATTGTTTTCTTCTATAACATTTAAAGTACAATTGCATAAGCAATAATTATAACTATGTTGCTATACAAATAATCTATGATGGTGTCATTTGTATAACAATAATATGACAAAGGAGAAGGGGTAAATGCATCTGGAAACAAAATTTTTATATACTATTGAAATTAGGTTACTATTAAAACAAAATAAACTATGATAAATTATTAGGTTAATTGTAATAACCATGGAAAATATTAAAAAATAACTCAAAATATATAGTAAAAGGGACAAGGGGATTAAGATGCCACACTAAACTTAACACAGAAATCATTAGTGAAAAACTCACAGGAACAAAATAGACATGAAACACAGAAAACAACTAGAAAAATGGCAACCCTACCTTATGATTTCGTACATTAAATGTAAAAGAATTAAACAAAGATTGGTACAATGAATTAAAAAAAAAAAAAAACATGATCCAACTACATGCTGTCTACAAGCAACCCTTTGTACTGAAATGTGGAAATAGTTGGAAAGTAAAAGTATGCAAAAGGATACACTATACAAATCGCTGCCGAAGAGAGCTTGAGTGGCTCTACTAATATCAGTTAAAATAGAATTTAGGACAGACGTTACTACGGACAAAGAAGGACATTTTAGAATGATAGAAATATCAATCCGTCAAGATGTCATAAGTATAAACATAAATGCACTTAACAACAGAAACCAAATTCCACAAAGCAAAGGTATACTTCATTTCATTTTATGGCTGAATAAAATATCTAATGTATGGAAATGCATTTTGGTTATTATGTAACAGATGAAGCTTAAAAACAGTATGCTCAGTGAAAGAAGCCATACACAAAAGAGTGCATGCTGCACAAATCAATATATATGAAATGTCCAGAGTAGGCAAAGCCATAGATATAGAAAATAGAGTCATGATTGCAGGAGTTAGGAGATGGGCAAATAAATAGTGATTAATAAGGGACACAAGGTTTCTTTGGGGGTGATAAAAATATTCTAAAATTAAATAGTGATGATAGGTGCACAGCCTTTTGACTATAATAAAAATTACTGGATTGTATACAAGTGTGAATTTTGTAGTATGTCATTTATACTTCAATTAAAAATTACAATAAATTTTAGCTTTTCCATCTCTCTCTCTCTCTCAAATACACACACACACACACCATGAATTAGAATTGAGTGACGATTTGTTTGCAGCTCCACCTAATGGTAAGACTTTTTGTGTTTGTTTAACATGAGGGGGGCAAAAGTAGGTTTGCAGTTGTTTCTATGGAAAATCATACAATAATACAAGAATAAACTCTATTTTGCATACTCACAACTGTAAAACTACTTTTGCCCCACCCTGTATGTGATTCATCTTCACCTAAAATAAACATTTTTGAAAAACACTAAAATAGCCCTTGCTGTGTTGGTTGGAGTGTTGTACCATATAGCAAAAGGTTGCAGGTCGATTCCCAGTCAGGGAACATACCTAGACTGTGGAGTGGATCCCAGGTTGGGGAGCATATGGGAAGCAACCAGCTGATGTTTCTCACATCGATGTTTCTTTCTTTCTCTCTCTCTCTTTCTCTCTCTCTTTCTTTCTTTCTAAAGTCAATAAACATATCCTAGGTGAGGGGGTGGAAAGCACTAAAATAGTTCAAATATTTTTGCAAATTTTATTAACCATTATCCTAAAATAATTTTGTTTTACCTTTGATATTTGTATTTTTTAGTGCTGCAAAACAAATATCATAAACTTAATGGCTTAGACCAACACAAATATATAATCTCGTGGTTTTTATGGGCCAGAAGTTGAAGAATGGTGAGTTGAGTCTTCTGCTCATTGTCTCGCCAGGATAAAATCAAAATGGCAGCAAGGGATGGGGTTTCATTTGGGGCTCTGTGTCCTCTTCCGTGTTCATTGACTTTCAGAAGAATTCAATTCCTTGAGGTTGTGTGACTGAGTTCTTCAGCTCCTAAAGGTTGCCTATGTGGCCTTCTCCATAACATGGCAGTTTGCTTCTTCACAGCTAATAGGAACACATTTCTGTCCCTTCTTCTGATTCTGGTTTCTAGACCCTCTTTTAAATGGCTTTTCTAATTAGGTCAGGCTCACTCAAGATAATTCTTCTTTTGATTAACTGAAATTCAACTGATTGGGGACCTTAATCACAATTTTAAAATTTATTCACCTTTATCATACCATATAATCTAATGAAGGGAGTGACTCTCTTTGAAATGACACCCAAGGGGAGAGAAATACGCAGTACATAGGTTATTGGGATTATCACATAATTCTGCCTACCATAATTGTTCCATGTATGCCACTCAGTATGAACCTTGTTATGTTATAAGCATATGCAAGCATGATTAGTGTTTGGATACCACTTGGGGAGACCTGGTCAAGCTACACACCATCAGAGACAGACTCGGCTTACACATAAGACTTAACAGTAGCTCCCAATCCTGGCAGCCCATCAGAAGAACCTGGAAATTCTTGTATTTCAACTTCTAGAAATTTGTATTCAATATAGAAGATACAGCTAACCCTCTCCACCATACTGCCACATGTGCACACACACACACACACCTATGTTTTTGAACAGTTCAGATGAACAGCAAGAGTGAGCTACCTTAAGACTTTGCAAGCCACAATTAATTGAGAATAAAAACAGTACTATGAGTAAACTTTATGCTGACTCACCACATCATTAAATTTATATACATATATAACTAGTTTACTTTCTTTAAGCCCCAATTCCCCCTACTTTTTATTCATAGGGGGAAAAGTGTAGCATAGAAAAAGAAACCTGTGGTTTCAGACATACTTGAATTCAGATCTCCACTCCACTTGTAACTTGTTTATAATCTCCATAAATACTTAAAATCTCAGTCTCTTTTCCTCATCCATAGTGTGAGAACATCTTTACCTATCCCATTCGCCTCTCAGGAGGATGATGAAGATGAAAAGGACTGGCAAACTCTTCTAAACATATGTTGCTAGAAGAAAATCTGAGTCTTTGTTCTTCGGTTCCCTTGACTTTTGGACTGCAGCAATTCCCTGGCTCTGTCCTGTGAACATCCTGGCAGAACTAGTCCTCCTATCCCGCATTTTGGGAAAGGGAAGAAGAGTTTCCTAAAAGAGGGCTGCTGGAAAGTCTGCCCCCTTTTCCGTGGGCTGCCTTCCATTCTCTTTGTGAGATCTGAGTGACGGGAAATAACCATACATCTGCGCACAGTGCAAGTTGTCTGTAGGTGGAGGGGAAATTTTTAATATTAAAAAACAACCCTCCCTCACACAGAATTACACATAAATTGGGCATGCGTGAGCAATTATAGCACAAAATACTGCTTCTGCACCCACCTCATCATGCTTCCTCTGCACCCATCCAGGCAGCCATGATTCGTAACCACTCACAACCATCGCACTGCCACTGGCTTACCCAGCCCCTCATGCTCAACACTTCGCTCCTCCTGCCAGTGGGAGAGGTTAGGGAAGGCAGGACATGGCCTAGCATGAATGGAAAGAAAAGTATTCTCCATAAAAACAGGACTGTTAACAATTGTGCCTTTATCTTCTCAAACTTGCAAATAATATCTGCTTTATCTCACTTAAAAATGTATTCAGAGCATGAAGATAATATATGGCACATGCAGCTTGTAATCTGTTAGGCACTAACTAATCATGTGGTTTAATGGCAGGATCTCCAAGTGGGTCAAAAAAAATGAGGAGGGAGTAATTTTCATTTCCTCAAACCTTTTTCCTTGTGCCATATTGTCCTGTTATCGGTAATTGTGAGTATGTAAATCATCCTCTTGGACTATGGGCTCCTTCAGAGAAGGAATTGTCTTGTTTGTTCAAAATTTTGGCTTTTACCAGAATAAGAACAATGATCCAAAAGACAGGAGAATAGGGAAGTTTGACTCTGGTTTATAGCTATATCCCCAGCACTTTTGTCTGGGGCCTGGTACAGATATTTTGTTGGATAAATGAATAAAAAATGTTTGCTGTTGAGAGTTAAAATTAGGCAAAATTTTATTTGACCAAGTGAAATGGTACTTGTTTTTATCTTTAGGAGAGAAGCAAGCGAGACTGGCTGAAGGCAAGGTTCACAGTCTTTAAGATGCTCTCTCTGTATGCCCTTTCCTTCCCCTCTCTGCCTCTCTACTTTGCTCTGATTCTTTGCATGTCAGCACATTTCACATTATTTTATGACTACTCAAAACCTCTGCCTTAGAATCTGGTCCAGGCCTCCTTATTTAAGCTCCCAAACTGCCTCCCTTTTTTAGCCCTTTCCATTTACCACCTCCCCATTTCACCTCTTGTCCTGAAAGGTCATAGCAAAGTTGAGAAATCACACCCATGCATTGTACGAAGGATATAGTTCTTCCTGTATTTGTGTGCCCTGTTTCTTGAGTGTCTTCTCTACCGGGACCCCACCTTCTCTCCCCAAAACCTCCACAGTCTACTCATTACCACCACTTCTGCCTTATCATCAACTACTTACCACCTGCCTTATTGGAGGGATATTATATGACTCAGTGTTCTCCAAAGAAGCAGAACCAACAGGATGTACATATAGAAAAAGATTAGTTATAAGGAATTGGCTCACATGAGTATCACAGCTGAGAAGTCCCAAGACCTGCAGTCAGAGAGCAGGGGACCCAGGAAAGCTGATAGTGTAGTTCCAGTCTGAAGGCTTGAAAACCAGTAGAATTAATGATATAGTTTCAGTTGGAAGATTGGAAGGCCTGAGACCCAGGAAGAGCTGGTGTTTCACATCAAGTCTGAAGGCAAGCGAAAGCTGGCATCCCAGTTGGAAAGTGGTCAGGCAGGGTGCATTCTCTCTCACTCAGGACATAGCCAACCTTTTTGTTCTATTCGGTTCTTCAACTGATTGAGTGAGGCCCACCCATATCAGCGAGAGCAGTCTGCCTAACTCAGTCTCCTGATTCAAATGTTAATCCCATTTAAAACACCCTCATAGACACCCAGAATAATGCTTGACCCAATATCTGGGTACTCTGTGTCCCAGTCAAGTTGACATGTAAAACTAATCATCCCAGGTTAAAACTTGTCACCTTAACCACCTGCTAAATTTTAATTATTTTATCTTATTGTTTCTCTGAGCATCTACTTTTCTTTTCTTACAGGGGTGTCAAACTCATTTTTGCCGGGGCCACAATAGCCTCGTGGTTGCCTTCAGAGGACCAAAATAATTTTAGGTGACTACTCCTTAACTGTTAAGGAGCTGAAATTACATTCAGGCCTTTGAAGGCAACTGAGAGGCTGATGTGGCCCCCAGTGAAAATGAGTCTGACACCCTTGTTCTAGAACTTAAAGGGCATCCCAAAGCAAGTGCTGTGAAATGAAAGAGGTTCACCACCCCCACCCCAGCCTCTGCCCTCTCTCAGTTCCCAAGCCTGAGGCACCAGAACTGGCTTCCCACAGGACAGCACCTCCCTAATGGGCCCTGATGCCTACAGGGAAGAATTTGTGGGAACCCCAACCTCTTTTCTCCTTCTCTGCTTACTCTTCAACCTACAAATGTTGATTTTGTGCCTAAAACACATTCACCCTTTTTATTTATGTAACTTACCATCGATGCCTAATGGCTAGGCAGCCCAATCACCAGTATTCATGTAGTTATGTAGTTAAATGTGTCAAATAAACATTATTAGAAGTTTTATTTGGTGCTAAACACTGTGGTCAAGTTAAAAGGACATGGGATGACTAATCAGAAGACTTGAGTTTGAGTACTGGCACCATGACTTGCTAGAAATATGAAAATAAACAAAACAGCAAATTCATGGAGCCCCCATTTTCTGATCTTTCTCCTTATCTGCCCTGCAGCACTGTTATGAACATGAGTGAAATGAGGGTTGATCTTGGTAATGCAAGTACTTTGTAAATAAGGTGCTATTCCAAATACTGTGTATTGTTACATCATTTGCAGTCCTCACAACTTGTTTATATAAGCCTCCATTCATTACTAAAAAAAAAAAAAGAGAGATCTTTCAAAAGCCTATGAAGGACAGGAGCCGCAAGCAAACTTTAGCTCCAGGAATCAAATAGAAAAGGAAGGAAAGAAATGTATCCAAACTGTAGGAAAGGCAAAACTCAAAGAGCAGAAATGGCTGTGCAGTGGCTGCAACGAAGAGGAAGGGCATTGCCTTCGGAGGAGGTATTTGGTTCACCACAGCAGGACGAAGACAATGCATTTCACAAAAGACCTTCATTTGTCATAAAAACGATATTGGGTATCATGCAGACCAGCTGTGAGGCCCTCCACGGGTGAAAGAGACAGGAAAAATCGTGTCCAAGTGTGGAGGGGAAGACGGTCACAACTCCTCAGGGCAGCCTCGTAGCCCATTGGGCAGCAAAAGCAAACCAGTCCCGACTCGAATGCCGGCAAAGCAAAGGTGGGGTCATGGCAGGTGGCATCCAGAGGGAGAATTCAATCTCTGCCTGCTCATGGATGTTCTTTTGTACTCAAAAAGCTTGGGTGAATTATGAAAGACATTTATCAGACATTAAAACATTCCAACATTGGAAAAAATGTACCATCATTTATCACCGGCTTGAAGCTACAATGTATTTTTCATTATGTGATATGGAAACACATGTGCAATGAGTGGGTGGGTTTCTAGTCCAACCTCCAATCCACGCTATTCTACTAGTAATTGAATTCAGCCAAATGCAGGATAGGGCACTCCAGGTCATCAAGCATCTTAAAGTTAGAAACAAAAATAACTCCAAATGGTACCTAAACACAACAATGATGACTGAAACGCCCATCTCAGACAACTTAACCTTTGGTATCACCTTATGATTAGGGCAATAGGCTTGGACATGACCTAGTCAAATGAAGCTTATGTTCAACTATAAGCAGGATAGACTCCATCTTATACCTCTTCTCTTAATCTAAACTCACTGACACTTTTCATTCTTAATCGCATCTGCTTCTCCGTGGCCTGATCAGTCCTTAATTGTATCTAATTGATCGCAATTTGTCCCCCGGAATTGGCAAATCACAAACTAATTTAGAAATGCAACAGCACTCTACATATCACTGTCTGCTTTGATCCTCTGACAGTCATGTGGTGGTGTCAGGGGTGTCGGGAGAAATCCTTTCACTCCCCTCTTACGTTGAAAAAACAAAGTAAAAAAAAAAAAATGGCTACCCCAAGGTCTAGCCACTGCTAAGTATCAGAGCTGACAGGAGAGCCCGAGTTCCATGACTCCCTAGTCCAGTGCTCCTTAAACATGGAAAAGAGCCTCTTAAAGCTTAAGGCTGTGAGACCCTCACAGTGTGCTCCTCCGGGGCATCTCGTAATTTCCTCTTCAGGAGCTCCTTAAGAATCGCATAAGGGCATATCCAGCTGGAACCATTTACACAAACTGTACAGCCTAGAGGCAGGGGATAGACTTAATGACCCTAGGCTAATCAATTCCTGCTTCCTAACACAAGGAGTGATTGCAAAGTAATGATCCACCAGACCAAGACAAACATCACAGTTATGCATTAAATGAAGTTTCTGATTCTTCATTCCATGATAAATGTATGGTTAATCCTGATTCCTGATCCATCATAAATTGCTCTTCTCTTCAGGGTCACTAAGTGACATTGGACTGTGAGTTGTAGAGGAAGTTGAGCGGGAGAGCTTCAGCTGGAGTGGGTGCAGTATTGTAGGTATTGCGAGTGTTCGCATTAATCTGTTGCCATCTGTCTTTATTTTGCTAACCCACTCAATCGGACACCATCAATGTTAAAAACATAAAAATGCTTTTCTTCAACATTAGGCGCACATACCTTCTTGCTTCACCTTGTGAATCTCAGACACCCCTTGGTTATCTCAGGCAATGCCACAATGATCCCCCAGCTCCCTGAAGTGGCTCTGCACAGGAATGCCGTATGAGACATTTTTCCAAATCCACAACCTGTTTCTAGATTCCATTTCAGGGGTCCGATGCCCCTGTACTTGGCAGCAGATTTTACCCCCTCTTACACAGTAAGATAAAAAATGCAGCCTTTAGCTCATCCTCTAAGAATGTGGACTCAGACTGGAGTAGAGAAGGTTAAGCCAAGTGCTTTTCATTCTTCCAAGCAGATTGTGTTGGAGGCAGCTACACTCCTACCCCTATGCCCCACCATCCTGCACATCAAAAACCAGAACAGCCGCTATGTTCTTGCTACTGTCCATTATATGGAAAAGCTATTCATGAGATGACCTGAGTAAAAAGGTTCCAGGCAAGAGTCTTGACTTATAATTTCTAAGGAATCTGCCATCACTGGGCCAGTGAGGGCTGTCTTTGAAGTCTTTATCATCCTGAGCTTACTTTGGCAAACTTTCAAAGAATTGAGTAATTTTAGAAGTCCATTTTGCTGAGAACTTTTATCTTCATTTCAGTGAATGCTGTGGTGCTCTGCCCAGATCCACCCTCCAAGACTGAGGCACTCAATCCTTCAGCAGCCAGAAGTGTTGACCCTTCATGGCTCTCTGTTGAGGCCCTCTCTATGTTTGCCCTAGGAAGCCATGGTCACAGACCATCCCCTAGGGCCACCCACATGCCATAACTGGTCATGGCAAGTGTATAAAGGCCAAATGCCCTAGCCCCAATCCAGGGCAACTCTGCAAGGCTAAGCCAGCTTTAGAGATCCTCAAAGGGCCTTGTGGTAAGGGTGACAGACACCTGAGGCTTTTGTTGGAACTGCACCAGTTTGACTTCTCCCTGTCCCCAATCCTATTCCTTTCTTCCCACCCCCACCCCCAAGTCAAGGCACTCTCTGAGTCTGCTTCCTGAGGAACCTGACTTACAACAGGGATATTTGAAAGATAATGGATTTATGAACTGAAATCAAATGCACAGAAGTTTGTTGTCTTATTTTCACTCTTCCTTTCAATATGACTGATAATTTTGAGCTTTGGGCTAGAGGGAGACTTCATTCTAGAAAATGATTTCATAAGTGACAAGGGAACATTGGTGAGCCAGCTGAAAAATATATGTTACTCTCTCAAACACAACTAATTTTACAGTATTAAACACTATATCATTTTGAGTCAACTGCCAATTTTGTACCAGTTCAAATGTTGGTGCCTGTGTGGAAATAGGTAAAGAGAGAGCTAATACTTCCTCACCACTCATACTCATTCATTTTCTGAACTTCCTGCCTGTTCTGAAGGTCACTCTTGAGGTTTCATGCTCCCACCCTTCTCTTCATATCTTTGGGAACAAAATCCTGACAGGTTAGGTAAAAAAATCAGATGATTTTTTTGGTAGCAATAGAAAAGAGAATAAGACAATTCTCTTATCACATCAAATGTGATGTGCTTATTCTCAGAAAAGAGAAACCCAAGAAGTATCTCTTTGCTGACAGTTTTATCTCTGCTCCCAATCTTCTTGCAAGTGGTGCCCTTATTCTCTTCCCTTTTGTGTAGTTGAACATGGGGATGTTGGCCATTTGTATGTCTCCTTTGGAAAAATGTGTATTCAGGTCCTCTGTCCATTTTGAAATTGGATTATTTGGGATTTTTGCTACTGAGCTGTATGGGTTCCTTATGTATTTTGGATATTCAATCCCTTTATCTGATATATGGTTTACAAATATTGACTCCCGTTCCATTGGTTACCCTTTCATTTTGTTGATTATTTCCTGTGTTGCATAGTTTGATATAGTCCCACAAACTTCACCAATAATCAAGGAAGTACAAGTCAAAACCACAATGAGATATCACCTCACACCTGTTATAATGGCTGTTATCAAAAAGACAAGAGGAAAATATTGGTAACTGTGGAGAAAAGGTGACTCTTGTATACTGTTGGTGTGAATGTAAATTGGTATAACCATTATGGAAAACAGTATGGGAGTTCCACAAAAAATTTTTTAAATAGAACTACCATATGATCCAACAATCTCACTTCTGGGTATGTATCTGAAGGCAATGAAATCCCTATCTTGAAGAGATATCTGCACTCCCATGTTCATTGCAGCACAATTCACAATAGCCAAGGTGTGAACGCAGGGACTAGAATGATGGTTGCCAGGTGTTGGGGAGCAGGGGAAATGGGGAGATGTTGGTCAAAGGGTACAAACTTCCAGTTATAAGGTGAATAAGTTCTAGGGTTCTAAGTACAGCATGATGACTATACTTAACTCTACTGTATTATATACTGTATTAAATCATGTATTATATACTTGAAAGTTGCTAAGAGAAATCTTAAGTGTTCTCACTACAAAAAAATGGTAGTTATGTGAGATGATGGGGCATTAACTACATAATTGTGGTAATCATTTTGCAATATATATGTGTATCAAACCATCACATTTTACACTTTATTTTTTAAGTATATTGTATTGATTATGCTATTACAGTTGTCCCATTCTTTTTTCTCCCCTTTACCCTCCTCTGCTTGGTATCCCTATTCCTTCCAGTATCCTCCCCTCTTAGGTCATGTCCATGGATTGCACGTATATGTTCTTTGGCATCTCCATTTCCTATACTATTCTTAACCTCCCCCTGTATATTTTTTACCTGCCAATTATGCTTCTTGTTCCCTGTACCTTTTCCCCCATTCTCCCCTTCCCACTTCCTGCTGAAAATCCTCCATGTGATCTCCATTTCTGTGATTCTGTTCCTGTTCTAATTGTTTGCTTAGTTTGTTTTTGTTTTTTGTTTTTTTTAGGTTCAGCTGTTGATAGTTGTGAGTTTGTTGTCATTTTTCTATTCATATTTTTGATCTTCTTCTTTTTCTTAGATAAGCCCCTTTAACATTTCATATAATAATCGTTTGGTGATGAGGAACTCCTTTAAATTTACTTTTGGCAAGCATTTTATCTGCCCTTCTATTCTACGTGATAGCTTTACTGGAAAGAGTAGTCTTGGATGTAGGTCCTTTCTTTTCATGACTTGGAATCATTCTTCCCAGCCTCTTCCTGCCTGCAAGGTTTATTTTGAGAAATCAGCTGATAGTCTTATGGGAACTCCTTTGTAGGTAACTTTCTCCTCTTCTTTTGCTGTTTTTAAGATTCTCTCCTTATCTTTCATCTTGGGTAATTTAATTATGATGTGTCTTGGTGTGTGCTTCCTTGGATCCAACTTCTTTGGGACTCTCTGAGCTTCCTGGACTTGCATGTCTATTTCCTTCACCAGATTGGGGGAATTTTCTTTCATTATTTTTCCAAATAAGCTTTCGGTTTCTTGCTCTTCCTCTTCTCCTTCTGGCACCCCTATGATTCAGATGTTGGAATATTTAAAGTTGTCCCAGAGGTTCCTAAGCCTCTCCTCATTTTTTTGAATTCTTGTTTCTTCATTCTGTTCCAGTTGAATGTTTATTTCTTCCTTTTGTTCCAAATCATTGATTTGAGTCCCAGTTTCCTTCCCTTCACTGTTGCTTCCATGTATATCTTTCTTTATTTCACATTGTATAGCCTTCACTTCTTCCTTTATTTTGTGGCTGTACTCATTCCTGTGAGCATCGTGATTACCAGTGTTTTGAACCCTGCATCTGATAGGTTGGCTCTCTCCTCACTGCTTAGTTCTTTTTCTGGAGTTTTGATCTGTTCTTTCATTTGGGCCATATTTCTTTATGTCAGTGGAGCTGTTACATTGTAAGGGGTGGAGCCTTAGGTATTCAGCAGGGTGGGGCAACACACTTTGCTGCATTGTGGCACTGTATGTGGGGGAGGAGTCACAGAGGGAAAAATGCCACTTGTTCAGCTCTTGCCCTGCTTTCAGTCACTTCCTCTCCTTCCCACAAGTACATTGTGCCCTTTCAGATGCTGTTCTGGTGCTGATTCTCAGGTAGGTGGGCTTGTGTACATTCTAGGGTCCTGTGAGCCCCTCCAACAGACTCTTCTATGAGACTGGGAGTTCCTCCTGCCACAGCAACCCCCACAGGTGTTTACAGCCAGAGGTTTTGAGGTTTTATTTCCCCATGCTGTAACTCTGGGTTGTGTGGTCTGTCTTGCTCCCAGTTGTTCCTCCCAGCTTATCCGCATACAAAGGTGAGACCTCCAGGTCCGCCAGCAGCCACCTTGCCACGCGTCCTCTCCACCCCTACTTCCCATCACCAGCCCTCCTACCCAGTCTGGATGAATGTTTCTCCTTTAACTCCTTGGTTGTCAACTTCCATACAGTTCGAGTTTCAGGCAGTTCTCATTGGCTTTTTTTGTTTGTTTGTTTTTAAATTGGTTGTTATCCTTCTATTGGTTGTGCAAGGAAGAGAAGCATATCTACCTATTTCTCCACCTTGGCTGGAAGCCACATTGTACACTTTAAACTTACACAATATTATATGTCACTTATATCTCAATAAAGCTGGAAAAAACATAAGAAAGAGGGGACTGAGGTGTGGGTAATCTTGTGTTCTCTATTTTTCAAAGGCTTTTATTGAAGCATTTCTCTCAGTAATACTGTTTTTGCAATTATATAGCTACAAAGCATTTGAAATAACTTTTGACACTCTAAACATAAAACTTTCCCAGAGATGAGGGGTTTATAGAAAGCAACTTCCTTGAAATGCTTCCTGTTAGAATGCTAACTAACTACTGTGACAACAACATGAAAAGTATATTCCCAAAGTTAAATGGGCAATGCCTCAGCTGAGAAAAGATTAAATAAAGAGAACCAGATTCCAGGCAGCCAGAGCCTGAACACCAATGAGAATTCCTTTAAATGATGTAATGCTTGAATCCTGATATCCTTTTGAAAAGAGCTTGTGGTTGAAGTTTCTATAAACCAGACTGAACTGGAATTTCCTCCCATTCCAAGAGTCTCCTTCTCTTACTCCTACACAGTTTTCTTAGGTAGGTTTGTTCAAATGCAGTAATGTTCTTTCCTATTGTTTGACCAAAAGCACTTTTTGTAACTGTGATTAGCCTTTGGATTCTTTAAGTGGTACTTGCCCACTGCTCTTCACAGGCCCCTTCTAACCTTACTTGGTAATGACAGGGGACTAAGTGCTTAATAGAAAATTCAGAAAGACACCGTCTCCTCTCAGTCATCTTACTGACTAAATGCTGGCTCTTCCCACTTACGTTCTTACCACAGATCTCCGGGGTGGGGAAGCATGTGACAAATGAAGACAAAGACCCACACTTCGAGCTATATAGCAAGACAGAAAATTGTTGTGGTCTGAGAGGCAGCTATTGTTGCCTTATCCTCTTTTCCACTGGCGTGTTGTTGACAACCAAGTAAGTGGTACAGTTCCAGGTGACAAGTCTGGTGAACTCAGGAAACCTGCCCAAGGAAACTCTGAAATTATTCACTCCCTAAAAGCCTTCAGAGCAGATCTGGAGACAGAGTGTACACAGAAAGAGACAAGGGTAATGTGCTCTGGATTTTGTTTTAAGGCACCCTTTTAACTTAAATCCTGGACCTATCAAGAGAGTTAAGTTCATGAAATGGTATGAAAGTTGGTGAGGATCCTTAGGGCACAGCAAAAATTGGCACATCTCCCAACTTGGCTGAGGAACAATGTCCTTTATACAAAATATTTTTAGATTTAAAGAAATCTTTTCCTTGAAGAATTAATTCATCACTTACCACCCATTAAATTAAACCTGAAAATCTCAGTTAACCAATAATCTCTTCTAACTTGTTCCATTTGAAATGTACTAAAAAGTAGCCCTTCATTTTCAAAGGTAAATGTATGTCAAACACCGCAGTACTAAGGAGCTAATGTATGTGAACTTTCTTTGAAAACAGAAAACTATACAAATAGAAGACATCAATATTTTTAAGACTGACAGTTCTTGTCATCATCGTCACCTGCAGTATAGTCTCCAAAAGACCAGCAACATTTATTTTGCCCCCTGTTGTGTCCCTGTCCCTTAGCACACTATAAACATTGGATAAAGATTTGGTACATTGAATTAAAACTTGAATCCTCAAATATATATTAAGCACCTACCATATAAGGCACCGTGGTAATAGCCGATGGCAAAAGTTGTATACAGAGACAAGTTTCCACCTTCTTGAGGAGAGAACTCGGTCTAATCAATCTCCAAGGGCTCTATCACTCCAGATTACAAGGGCAATGATTGTAATTGCAAATGCCTTGTGAAGCAGGCAGGAAACATTATTAAGTGGAAGTAGGCTACTGATTTTAAGACAATAGAGTACCACAGATAGTGGAAACCAGAGAGTGCAATGCTTACTTAAAAATGTAGTTATTTGGCTTTGAATATTTTGTAATCCTTGTACTAACAACAATAGCTTTGTCAAATTTCTAGCAGATTATTCATCCTTGAAAAGGAATGAAGTTCTCATACATGTTACAACATGGATGAACTTGAAAACATTATGCTACATGTAAGAAGCACAAAAGAAAGTAAGACACAAAAGAACAAATATTGTATGGTTGCACTTATATAAAATATCTAGAATAGGCAAATTCATAAACACCGGAAGTAGATCAGAGGTTTTAATAGCCTGGGGAGGTGAGGGAATGGGGAATTAGTTTTTGCTTAATTGTTTCTGTTTGTGGTATTGAAAAAGTTTGGGAAATAAATAGTGGTGATGGTTATACAACATTGTGAATGTAATGAACACCACTGAATTGTACACTTAAAAATGGTTAAAACTACAAATTTTACATTACATATTTTTTTACCACAATAATATTGTTTTTAATTCAAGCATATTCTACACAATTTGGCTGGCCAATTGAGATTCCTGAATCTTGGCACAGATTCACTAATTGTTTTGTTCACTAATTGTTTACCAAATAAATAAAGACAGGGCTTCCCTGCCCCTATGTTATTCCAGAGTGGAGTGGAATAGCACAACGCTTCAACTCAGGCAGCTATTGGTCTTGCTATTTACTAGTTATGTAACAACCTTGGGTAAGGTGAACTCTCTCCAGGGGTGTCAAACTCATTTTCACCGGGGCCCACATCAGCCTTGCGGTTGCCTTCAAAGGGCTGAATATGATTTTAGGACTGTATAAACGTAACTACTCCTTAACTAGGGGCAAGGAGCTCGGCGTTGCTGCTGGGTAGAAACAAGGCCGGGCCAGATAAAACAAGGTGGAGGGCCAGGTTCGGCCCACAGGCCTTGGGTTTGCCACCTGTGCTGTGTACCCTCAACTTCTCATCAGGAATATTGGGCTAATAGTGGGACCTACCTCCTAGGATTACAGTGAAGACTATATGAGATAATGCTGGTAGAACTCTTTTCAGCGTGGCTGGCTCAGTTGTATTATCAGCTATTATTAATATTAAATAGACGAATAAGAATTAGGTATTACTATTAGGAAGACTAGAAAAAGCATTTACATTTTTGGTCCTAACCTAATGATTTCTTTATTTACCTGAAAATGATTGTCTTCTTGGGAACTATAGATACAATGTGAAGTTCCTAATGATATTTTAAATATGTAATTTTAATCTAATGACCTTACTGACCTGCTAAAAATCCTTTAATGACTCCCTGTGGTTTTAATAAGCCCCAAATCCTATAGCACAGGCCTATCTCCTCTTCAGCCTGGCAGAGGACACTGTGGCCTCCTCATCCCCATTCGCTGCTTCCCAGCAGCCCTGATTTCTGTTTTGTAATCTCTGTTTCCAGAGAAGCTGACTCTCCCCTTGGCTCCAGAGGCAGACAGCCTGGCCCACCCCAAGTTAAGCAGACCATTTCTACCTTCTCAACACTGTGCGTGGTTCAGGGCAGGGGCATATGACTGCGATGCTCCAATCAGGGTAAATTTCTGGCTGTAACAAGTTTCATGTAGAAGGCAGTTGTGAGGGCTGGAGCTGCAGCAAGTACTTCACAACCTTAGGGGTCACGGCTCAATATGTGAGGGAGATTAGAGCCAAGGAAACTAGAGAGGAATAAAGAGCTCTAATGAAGTTCTGACCGGTGCCATCCTACCTCTGGGTTTTTCTTTTTACTGAGCCTAAAAATGTCCTTTATTATTGCAACCAAAAAGTCTTAAGTGGTTAAGAAAAGAAAGTCTCATTTTGCTGCACTGCTCCCTTCTTTCTCAACCCCACTCCAGCCAAACTGATCTGGTTTCTGTTTCAGAACATGGCAGATCTTCTTCTGATTGAACGGCTCTCACCAACGCACTCTTTCTGCCTGAATTGTTTGTTCAACACTGTTCTTGCTGTCATTTCCCTATTCTGCTTGTCCTGGTTCATTCTCATTCATCCTTAACAGTTCAGCTCAAACATCATTTCTCCAAGAAAGCTCTCAATCTAGATCAAGTTCTCTTATTATGTTCCCCCATACCATTTATACTTTGTAGGACTTGCCATCATGATAATTAAATAATTATCTAGTTGTCTAATTAGTTGACTGATGTATATCTCCCATGATTGTCTATTTTATTCACTTCTGCTATGTCTCCAGGGCTTAATGCAGAGCCTTGTCCACAAAAACAATAGGAAATGCACGTTAGTTGAACAAATGACTAGCTTGTAGTTGCCGAGGCTAATTGTTAAGGTGTTGGTATAGACCTGCTGGTAAAAATAAAAACACTTTATAAACACATCAATAGTTGAGAAAAGAGGGATTAAGACAGGAACAAGCTGCTGATCTCTGGCTGCGGATGAATAACCAATTCAACAAATATTGCTTGGGCACCCACTCTACACAAAACAGGGACTGGGGTGAGGGGACCTCAACCCTGCCCACCAGGAACTCTGCTGGGATTTAATTAGCTGGGCATTGAGAATACCACTGCTGTGACATATTCCGAGTCACATCTATTACTCATTGCTTTGGTGCTTAGTTCTAGCAGGGTCAAACCTACATTTAGCCTTTTAAAAAATCTGGCTTTGCTTGTGTCCTAAATAACAGGAAAAGCATAGCTCTCAAATCCTCCTTTCTTGTAGTTTTCTTTGAATCTGTCTTTAACCTCTAAAGCTTGAAGACAAAGAGAAGAGTATTGTTTGCCTCCGAGCCTAACTTCTCTAGATGTATAAAGCATTTTGTAAACTCCAACCCATGGTCCACATTCAAGTTCTACTACAGAATCATGCGGCAGAGTCAGTGAGAAACTGGGAATGAGACAGAATTTTGGTGGGAAGTCAGGACGAGCCAGAAGCCAGGATGAACTTTAGCTCCAAACCACACAGAATGATGGCTTTGGTGTCTCAGTAGAGCCAGGCATTGATCCATTCAAACTTCGGGCTTGCCACCTACAAGATTTGTGACCTTGTACATGTTACATATGCTTTGGAAGCCTCCATTTTCTCATCTATAAATCAGGGGTAAACGTACCTCACCTCACAGGATGAAATGAGATAAAATACAAGAAACGCTTTGCCCAAGGTCTGGCAGATAGAGAGCGCTCCATGCACTTTAGCTCTTATTATTTTTGAATCCCCTGGGAGAAAAATAACGGATAAGAGTGAGGACTTTTCCCCACCTTTGGTTTTGCACTCAGGGTGCTTTATTCAGCGATGATCTGTATTGACTCCATAAGCAGATGTTCCCTTGGAGATCTAGCTGTATTTCCCCCTGGGCCCATTTTACCCTGAAACAGCAACACAGAAGGTGAGACAGTTCAATGCCATTGCTCCACATCGTGATAATAGCACTGTTGACATGTCAGCCCTCCATGTCAAAATATTATGACAATCATAATAAGTAAAATAAATTTAAAACATTTATTGATTTTAAGTGTTATCATTTTCTGCTACTATCAGTGACATACGATGTCAAATGTGACATATTTAAAGTATATTTTAAGCAAGATAATTAATGAATTGGATTTAGGAGTTGAGTATTTAACATATTTTATCATGCAGTTTGATGAAAAAGTCCCCATGTAGAGAGACGTATCAATAGAAGCTCCAGGCCATCAGCTAATATACAAACCCAATGACATCCTTCTCACCAAGGCTCCCACACAGACGAGATGAGAGAGGAGCTCAAACTCTGCTGTTGCAATCGCTCACATCATTCGGGCTGATACTAACAACCCAGCACTCATAGAAACCTTTGGAGAACTGGGCTTATGGCCATTTGCGCTGCATCGTATCCCAGCCTGAGCCCCGTGACCTATCCTCTATTACCCGGCGGTTCCTGGGGTAAGGATGAACCCCAGCTGGGGCAAAAACATCATCAGACGGTCCTCCCTCTGGGCCCCAACAAGGATGACATCGCAGAGTCATGAGTAAAGGCTCCGAGAGTGAAAGAATCCACGTGTTCTAGAAGATAAAGGGACGAATGCCATTCTTCACGGGGAGTGGCCATCAGTACAAAACTGTGGCAAGAAGGAGGAGGGACAGGGGGAACAAAAGCGTCGATGACAATAAGAGATTTCCTGTGCTAAACGAGTTGTAGAGGCAATTTACCCTAAAAATTCTGAAGCGGCCATTTGCTCAGTAACCCAGGCTGACCTGACACCCAAGCTGAGACTGCCATAAACTGGGAATTGATGGTGTTGGACTGCCAGTTTAGCATAAATTACCTTAGGGGAAAGATTTAAACCACTTGCATTTTTAAAAATTGTGCAACAACAACAACAACAAAATGAGTTTATGCAAACACAGGACCGAATGCAGAACGAGGCCCCCTAAGTCTTTATCTCCAGCGACGCGGCATTCCTTCTCGCCTATTTGTTTTCTCTCGTCGGACGAAGATTCACGACATTAATGCATAATAACTGTATCTCACTCCATTACAGGTACTTTCAGGCCGCTCCGCATAAGCGATATGCATGGCTTCGCATCCTCGTCTTTAAAACTACCAAATATCTTGGTCGCAGACATCTGTTAGGTTTAATGCATCCCCTGCCATAAAAGTGTTGCTTAAGACTAATGAACAAACGAATGTTTGTTTAAACCTCTTTGTGAAAATCAAACAAGCTTTCAACAGCTATTCATATATTTATTGTTAGATGTGAATCATCACTTAGGTGCTTTGCCCTGAACTATTACCAGCTAATGCTTGTAGTTTGATGGCACTAATTCACTGGCTGTGGTTTTTGTTTGGATTTTTTTCCCTCTTGCTGCTTTCTGTCAGTGCCATCTCCAGAAGGGCTCTGGGTGGAAAGTGCCAGAGTGTCACTGGCAGAACTGACAACAGTTGTGAACTCACATAGCCCCGGTGTTGTCTTCGGGAGGGTCACGGCCTCCAGGGACTGCCCAGCGAGAGCTGAATTGCATCCAGCACCTGCCTGCCTTGGACTGCACACTGAGACCCTCCCCAGCAAATGAGCACAAGCAGGGCGCTCGCCCTGCCTCTACCCCCACCTTTCCTCACAAAGTAGCTGTTTTTTCAGACTCAGCAGCACCTGAAAAGCTCCCACAAGATTTACCCATTGTATTAAATAACAGGTTTTAGAAGCTGGGAACTGTTATTCTAGTGTTGCTGGGTGTCATTAAGGTTGCACGTCTATGCTTGTTTAATTTTTCTTCTGCCATTAAGCAAACTAAATGCTCGGAGATTTTTTTCTGTCTCAGTAGGGTCCACCCAGAATAGAAAAGAGAATAAGTGTTCCAGGGTTGTGTAACTGGGTTTTTTTGTTGCTTTCATTATGAGGAAGGAATTAAAAATCCCTCCTAGTCAGTACTTAAAATATCAAAGTCATTGTTTAATGCCTTTGAGTCACTGTAGAACTAATTCAATTGCACAGTGTAGCGCCGTTTCACGGTGTGTGAAACACAGATAGTACATAGAAGTGATTGCAAAGTTGAATAAACACCAAATTAGTTTTAAAAGTCTGCAACTTCCCGGTGGAGTCTTTCAAACTGAATGCACTATTGTCTGACAAAGTCGATGGTCGCCAAAAGGTTGCATAACCTTCCGCTGCTGTTACTGTGAAGGGTGTCCCCTGACACTGTGGTACCTGGAGGAGACGGCTGTCCTCTGGGAGGTGTGCATGCTGACAACTCAACATAACCTGCCTGCCTGTCACTCACAACGTGGCCCTGTGTTTGCAAGTAAGGGACGGACAGGGCAGGTGGCAGAAAGGCTGTGGCCAAGTAAGATGCCCCACGACAATTTTTAAAGCAGTTTGAAGTAGATAAACACTGCGATTAAAGAGTTAGAAACCCAGAGTGAAGGCCCCAGCCTCACTGGTTTCTGGCCTTGAGACCATCGTGAGCCACTCCCCACTTCCCAGCTCAGTCTCCTTCGCTGACCCCACGGTCGGTAGTAAGAATTGCTATTAACTAATTACTATGGATGTTCAGGCACTGTTCTAAGCACTGAAGTGCTGGGGACACTCTATCCAACAAAAGAAGTAAGCCCATGTCCAGTGATGCTTGTTATGAACAATCATAGAAATTTAAAAACAAACAAAAACATACTTACTGATTGCGTAGATGTGGCAAACATTGAGTGAAGGACAAGAGATGTAAATGCACCCAAACCACAGTCCCCATCCTCGCTCATTAACTCAACAAATACCTGTGACAAGCTGGTAAGCATCAGGAACTGGGAATGTAACAAATAAAAACCATTAAATCTCTTGTGCCATGGATTTTTATTTTGATCAGGGAAGATGAACAATAAGCCAATAAATGGCTCACCTCCTTCAAGGCTTTGCTCACATATCCCTTTCCTGAAAAGGCTGTATGACCACCTTGTTTAAAATTTCAACCACCATCCAGTACCCATTCCCCTTTATGCTGTTGCGATGGTTGATTTTATGTGTCTGCCTGACTGGGCCATGAGGTGGCCGATATATTTTTCAAACATTATTCTGGGCGTGAGGATGTTTGGGGATGAGATTAATGTTCGAGTCAGAAGGCTGAGTAAGGCAGACTTCCCACCTTAATGTGGGTGGGCCTCAGCCAGCCAGCTAAAAGCCTGAATGGAAAGAAGATGAGTGAGAAGGAATGCCTCCTTCCTGACCACCTGCAAACCAGGACACCAGCTTTTGCCCGCCTTCAGACTCACACTGAATCATTGGCTCTTTCCAGGTTTGGAGTCTGGGTCTGTCGGCTTTCAGACTGGAACCACACCATTGGCTCCACGGGTCTCCAGCTTGCAGGCTGCAGGTCTTGGGACTTCCCAGCCTTCATAATCAGGTGAGCCAATTCCTTCTAATCAGTATTCACGTGCATCCTGTTGTTCTGTTTCTCAGAAGAACTCTGACTAACACACCTGTCTTTTCTCCATCACACATCACTTTCCAACATACTAAATAATTCATCTATTTTTTAGCTTATTATTTATTTCCTTCAATAAAATGTAGGTTTCCCAAGGAACTTGCTCATTGACATAAGGCTGAAACCTAGTAGTCATTCGATGAATAATTGTTGAGAGAGTAAACAAGTATGAGTCAAGTGGAGATAAGTACAATGAGGAAAAACTGAACCAGGTAAAGGAAACAGAGGGAACCAGGAATAGTTGTTTTTATAGAAGGTGGTCATGTCCTGGTGAGACAGTGACCATCGTTTCTGGGATGATCACACTATTATTTTATCTTTCAAATTGGGACTTTTTAACCCTTCTTCTTCCTCTTCTTTTAATTATGATGTTTTATTTTGAATTCTTGTGTATTCACAAGAGTTTTAAGAAATAACACAGAGAGACCCCATGTACCCCCTTCCCAATTTCCGCAACACTGACAGCTCACAAAGCAACAGCACAATATCACAACCCACATACGGACATAGATGCGACCCATCACACTTATTCAGACCTTCCCAGGTTTACTTCCCTCACCCGGGAAACCACTACCCAGTCCTCCACGTCTGCAGTTTTTCCAAACTGGACACCTTTGAGAGCAAAGGCAGACGCTACTAATAATTACTGCAGGAGAGTTGGCAAATGAGGACTGGCCCTGGCAAAACATGACAGATGGCCACGTGTTTATTATAGAACAATAACAATAATAGTAACAATTGCCAGCAGTTACGGAATGCTTACAGCATGCCAGGCACAGCACTGAGCCCTGTTCACATTATCACCTTTACAACTCACAACAGTCATATGAGGCCAATACTATTATTGTTTACATTTTACAGATGAGGAAACTGAGGCAGGGTCATATTGTGTCACCTTCTCAGGGTCACAGGGAGTACAGCTCTTAGAACCAGGAACCATAATGAGGTCTGTCTGGTTTCAGAATGTGCCTTTTTAACTCCTGCATATTAAACAAATAATTACAACAGCTCAGTTGTTAAATAATTACGAGTGAGCAAAGTGTTTTGAAGGAGAAATAGAAAGTGCTACTGAAGCATAAAATGAGAATTAGAAAAATACCTACCTTACACAGAATCATAGTAAGAATTAAAAATTATTAGTTGGAGTGTTTTTATACCAAAAAGAACCTTTAAAAATGTTTAGTATCATCAACCTGTACATCAGAAGAGATGGCCTTAAGTGGACATTCATCATGCATCATCTTGAATGTCCTTAAAAGTGCTGTGCTTCCCATATATTCTTTGAGGTAGGTTTTAAACTTTTAAAAATTCACAGTTTCCAACTGAAACCCAAGGGCAGAGTCCCACTCAGCGTGTGCAGCAGAGTTCACCCCACAGAGGAAATCGTCTCTGAGTCCCCCACACTGTGGAGGGTCCAACCCCGAGGGACGGAGGCTTTTGGATTCAGAATCAAGTGGACGTACTGGAAGAAAAAAGGCACAGGGTCAGGGGGAGTCCAGTGGATCGAGTAGAACAGATCCAGGAAAAGTTACATCGAATTTCAGCCCATATTTTCTCAAAGGGAGGATCAATCATTAAAGATTTCTTAGCACATACTTAAAAATAAATATTACTTTTAAGAAAAACCTTGATATCTTAATGTGGCAGTGAGAACACACAATCAGGAGCCCAACACGTGGGCTAAGTAGAATAGTGAAGACAGAATCTCTTGAAAGACTTGTCCTCAGACTTGCTGGATCTACTGAGATCTGATCCTGTGCCCACTGATGGGAAGTCAGAATGATGGGATCTTACAGAAGGAGATCATCTGCCCACACGAGTCGGCTGCCATAGGTAAGGTAGGAGGTGGTAGAGGTGGCAGAAGAGGCGAAATTCAGAGCAGTGTGGCCATGGACTCAGCTTTGAAAGGGACACTGGATTGTAACCAAAAGAATGAGTTTGAGTCCGAGCTCTACTAATAAAGCTAGGGAGTCTTCAGCTAAGTCCCCAAGTCCCGGTTTCCTCATCTCTAAAACAAGGATAAAAATACTTGATGGACAATATCTAACCACTATGCTGAAACTAATGTGATGTTGGATGTCAACTGTAATTGAAATTTTTTTTTAAAAGTTAATGGACAAAGTTGCATGGGAATTAAATTAGATAAAGTATGCTCTCTATATACTCTAAAATTTTATATAAATAAAAGTATTCTTTTTATTTGAGAAAGTGAAGAGAAAGATGCACTGAACAGAGGAGAAGATAAAAGGACGAAGGTCTGCCACCCCTGCAGGAACTCCCAGAGGAAGGGCTTGCACGGGAGCTGCAGGCCAGGTTCAGGACCTTCCAGGACCTTTTAGAGCAGAAAGCACTTGGCCTGGAAAATTGTACCCTGAGAAATCTCTGCACCCCATTTTCCTGACCAGCAGGATTTTTATCTTGTCTTGTGACCTCATTCCCAAGCTAGAAAGAATTTTTTCTGCTTTCACTACAGAAGATAGTAGGCAGTAGACAAAAGATGGGTCATTCTCACTCTAGCCAAGTCTCTGGTCAAAGATCACTTCTCAGACAGGCCTGGGCTCATTTTAAATAGATCACACTATCAAAAATAGCAGCCTCTCCTGTACACAATCTAACTCTTACCCTCCCTTTTTGTCTTCAAAGCTCTTATCACTCCCTGACATGATTTTCCCTGTTGATTTGTTTCTTTATTCCATATTTCTTTACTAAAATGTAAGCACCATGGTGGTAGAAAGACCTTGTCTAGTTTGATCATCAGTGTCTGGTGTGGTACATATTAGATGCACAATAAATATTTTTTCAATACAGGGGTGGGGAAAAGTAGGTTTATAAATATTAGTGTGAAAAATATGCAGGTTATGACTGTTACAGTAGCTTTATTAAAACAAAAGAACATTACAATGGCCCTGGCTAGTGTAGCTCAGTGGATTGAGCGTGGGCTGGGAACCAAAGGATCCCAGTTCGATTCCCAGTCAGGGCACATGCCTAGGTTGCAGGCCAGGTTCCCGTGAGGGCCATGTGAGAGGCAACCATACATTGCTGTGTCTCTCCCTCTCTATCTCCCTCCCCTCCCCTCTCTCTAAAAAATAAATAAAAATAAAATCTTTAAAAAAAAAAAGAACATTACAATGGAACAATAAATCTATTTTTGCCTTCCTCTGTATAAATGAATGAATGAATGAGTGAATTCTATTCTCATCTTTATTCTATTTACATTCTCCCTTGGGTAATTCTGAAGTTTCTTCTGCTTCTTTACTCACTGTTTAATGTATTGTCTTTCTCTGTCATTTGAAGCTTTTCCTTACTGAGTTCCCCCAAAAGCAGAGCTTGAGACAGGGCTTGGGTGCCAGTAGCTGATTTAGAAGGAGACCGCAGGAGTGAAGGGAACAGGAAGAGTGAGGCAAGGAAGGAGGAAGAACCAATAAAAATGTGCCTTACCTAGGTCACCCATGTGGGCAATGGGCACTGAGTTCCGCCCGGACTTCCTGAGAGATATATGGAACGCTTTCCAAAATACGGAGGATGGAACATTAATCCACACAAACCGAAGAGTTTTAAAATAAATGTAGTGCTTGCCCTTGAGAAAATTTTACTCTGAGTGAAAATGAAAACAAGAAATGATTATGACCTATTTATTGTACCAAAGGGAATTAATTTTTATTGAGCGCCGAACACAAGTTAGGCACTGTGCTAGACGATTGATATAAACTATCTTATTTCATTATAGCAACAGGAACTGCCGTATATGAGTTCCTGTCATTTAACTAGGTTCTTCACATACATGATCTCACCAATTCTCACAACAATTAAATAAGGGTTTTTATCTTCATTTAAGAGAAGACAAAAAGTGAGACTTAGAGAAGAGAAATAATTTGCCCTAGGTCACACCACGAATAAATGTCAAGTCTCTCCGACTCCACAGCTTGTCCCACAGAGAAATATCTGCAGAGAAAATGCAGGGTAACAGTGGACTGGCTCTGTGATGCAGACATGAAATAACAATTAAGAGATGGGGAAAAGCATTGTGGGCTAGACGTTATTTTAACAAGATTTCATTAGGAAGGTGCATCTTGGTTAAGTTTTATAAAATGTTTAAGAGAGAGGTTAAATGTTATAAAATGGACAAGAGAGAGGTGGAGAGAACGGAGACAACTGGAGAAGACAGCCTAGAGAAAGCAGGAAGACGGGGTGACTGGCTTCATGGAGCGGAATCCTCTCATGGAGTCATCAAAGAGCTTACCCAGGTTATCTTTCCCTAACTAAGGTGCGTGTCACGGAATTATGGAACATGAAAGATAGGGATTTAGAACATGATCAAGGTCAGAGGCAAAAGAAGAAAAAAAACTAAAACCAAGAATAAAAGCAAGATTGTAGTGACAACTCTGAGGCCCTTAAACCTTAGAAATGCTTAATTTTTCAAAGTATATTTGAAAATACATATATTCCACTTGTGCAGCCTGACAACAATGGAATGCTAATAACCTTTCATTTCCTTGACTTTTAACCTTCCTGACCTGCTGTGCTGCTGGAATGGCACTGTAAATCAAAATATGCCCAATTGTATGGGGAACGTGTATTGAGTCAATCCAAACTGCCTGGTGATTTTCAAAAACATCACTCAGAAGAGCACTTATGCTGTTTTTATTTTTCATACGTCTTTCTCCTCACTCTTGCTGCAACTGGTTAGTACAGGCATCAACACAACACACAATGAAGAAGAAAGCAGAAAGGAAACTCAGAAAATGGTGAGGGAGGCCAAAATACCTCCTGACGTCTCTCCCCATCCCAACTGTTCTAAATGTTCCTTCATTTTTCAATAAAAAAAAAAATATTGGAATATTGCCTTGGGTCTACTAAATCATTAGCAAATTAAGAACCTGTTTTTAATAACATTTAACTTGTAAATAATGCATTAATTGACTAGCCTGAATGTTAGCTTGAGCATTCGAGACTCTGCTACTAAATTTGTAATGAAAGAAATGTGCTGTAACAGTAGGCTATATGGTGACTATAACAGATTAAATATGACAGTTGATATTTGTGAAAATGGGGTTATAATTAGAGGACACCTGCAGCTGTTTTCCAACCAAAACAACAGAAATTAAACATGCATAAAGTGTGCGTCTGAATGTCACATTTTCTGTTGGCTCATTTCTTTTGTTTTCCTGGAGTCCTGTGTTGGGCTTTTTTCCTATCTTTTTTTGTCAGGTCATATGTCTAAGCAAGCAACAAGTGGCTATTTGTGCATACACTTTATTGGGTCTCTAAGTGATACATCCTGGGGAGGAAAGAAAAGGACCAAGAATCTTTTTTCTTAAGAGTTAAGGGGGTACTAAAAACATGACTGACGACCCAGCATATTTATAATGCCCGATTTAGAGGAAGCCATGTGAGAAGGAACCAGCAGTCTCCTCTGTTTTGCCCACTTTGCCCCCAACGAACCCGGTAGGGTTTCTGAGATAAAAACATGGAAAAAGTAGCACCTTGCAAGTTATACATTATTAAAAATGCATATGGTAGAGGGTGGGATAGAGAAATTGTTAGAAGTGGGGATCGAATTGATTATTGGCAGTGACTAATAATTAATAAAGGGTTGTAATTTCATTCATTCATTCATTCAACAAACTTAAACAAGTACCTCCCAGTGCCAATGTTAAGCTAGGCCCTGGGAACCACAACTGAATAAAGAGAAGGAGAGACTATGGAAGTCAGGGACAAGGTTGAAATAGTAAGAAGTAAATCTTGGTCCATCCTGTCAAATGCAACAGGAAAGTTAAGTGAGATAAAGACAGAAAAAGCTCCCATTGAATTTGCCCATCAAAGGTCCTTAGTGACCTGGGCAAACACAGTTTTAGCGGAGTGTCTGGGACAGAAACCAGATTACAACATGTACACAATGAGTAAGAGGGAGAAAGCGACAGAGCGAGTTTAGACTGCTTTCACAAGTCTGACCATGAAAGCAACAGAGGGAAGAGAGCGAGGGCAAAAGAGAAAGAAAGTGTGTAACATGAAATGAGGAGTCCGTTTTCTTAACACCTAAGCACGTTGTGCGTGCCGAGCCGTTATACACTGAGGCTCTTGGCATATTAATGTGTGTGTGGGCATCCCAGTCCCCTGCCCTTTCTGTCAAAAGTCAAAATTTTCTTTCAAATTAAAGTTCTCATTTAATGTAATTAGCCTTCATTTTACAAAGGATCTTATTAAAGCTTGGCTACATATTCAACTCCATTACATATTGTCAATGAGTTGCCATTAACTTGGTCAATAACCTGCACTTTTCAGCACAAGAATTTTTACAAATTTACTATCTTATTCTAATTGGGTTAGACTGAACCATATGAAATTGCAGCACTTGTGTGTCAAAACAGTGGAATATTGGCAATTTCATATAGTTCAAACTAATAGTAGATGGGAGACTATGGGAAAGCATAGCATTTTAATATCATTTTGAATGAGACATGAGATGGGGAGAAAGAAAGAAACAAGAAACCTGGAACAAAGGGTATAGAGTGAGTAAAAAAAAAAAAATAGTAATCTTTTTGTCTGGGTTAGGTGTGTGTTCCCAAGGGAAATAATTTTTGAGCATGTAGCTTGATAGTAATAATAACACTTTTAAGGCGTATGGATGGCTCAGGGGATCAATTGGGATTTAGGGAGTGGGGTTTTTACCTGCAATCTGTCCAATTTAGTCGGACTAACTTGCAATTTTACACAGTTAAACATTTTACAGATCCGAGACCAACAGACCAAAGAAAAACACTCTTACAATTGGGTGTCTGAGAAACTCTTGGCAAATCTTTTATCCTCATTGCAATGTGATTGCTCCATCTTTAAGATGAAGGCACGAGTTACCTTCTCAGTCTCAGCTCAAGGTGAGAAGTCTAGAATTCTAAGTCAGAGTTCAGACAATCCTGGTGCAGTCAGAGAGGGAAAGTAATTTTTCCAAACTGCCTACACTAAAAATAACCCCTACATCGTCTCAGGGGATAGCTACCCAGGCCCCTTCATGGACACTAAATTCGCCGTGGTGAGAGGTTGAGATGGACTAGAGGGAAAAAAACCCCTAAAACCTAAAGAAAGAAAAACACCATAATGAGGGCACCAGTGGTGAGTTGATGGGAACTGAGCTACCACTGGGAATGCATTACCTGAGTGTTTTCTCCAGAGCAGGGTCGTTGGACAACTCTATGAGGAGTAATTCCCCCAGCAGTGCATAATTTGGGCTCTGGCTAAGTTCTTGGAATGTCCTTTGTCAGTTGTCAGAATCTCATATTCATAAACAAGGAGGAAAAGACTCAGTAAAGTGAAACTAAAGAACAAACAGCAACAGACCGTGGTCCATGTGTGTTTAAACCAATATACCAGGCATCCATTGCAGCCTTGACACTCTCGTGGCTGGTCTCAAGTTTCTCATCTCTCTGGCTAGGCAATCATTCAGAACAGCCTAATGCTTTGCACAGGGCACCATACTTGATGTGGGAGTTTTGAGTCATAGGTCTTGGTTATTCAGTGTCTCAGAGAAATATCCCAGCTCTTTATCAAGCTATAAAATTCTTCCTTCTAGAGGAAGAACACATACAGAATTCTCTACCTTTTCTGGATTTTTATTTTACTGAGTTGCAGTCAGAGGTCTTTATTACGCTATATTTATATTATTATGAAATTGCTCATGGAACTTAAGAAGGTCTCAAAAAACAGTTCCGGATGTCGCTCTCTCTTCAAGCTTATAAGATGCATTCTGTAAAACTTGACATGGTTGCTTTTGATATTACAATATAGTACGTATAATGCACATGATGAAATACCTGACCTGCCTTCCTGAAGGTAAGATAGTTTCTAAATTCTTAAGCAAAATCATCTAACCCATATAGCCAGACATAAAATTGCATCCAAAAATTCATACCAAGTGTCTAATCACCCTGAGGTTACTCCTGGGGGTTGAATGTTAGTTGTGTTTGGAATGAAGTAATTTGACCCACTGTGTTTCTTGAGAAGGATTTCTCTTGCCACACATGGAAAAGTTTGTGGCTAATTATATAATTGTTCCAAACTATTTGTTCCTCCCTAAAAGAACTTTATATTTCCCATCCCATTGACATCAAGCTTAGCCATATGACTTGCTCTGACCAATGAAATGTGAGCAAAAGTGACAATTACCACTTCCATGCAGAAGCTTGAAAAGACACCGTGTAGTTCTGCCATTGCTCTTTCCCTCTGCCCAGAGAATGGCATGATCTGAATGTGGACTCCTTCAACTTTAATTCCAGAATGAAGATATGTGGAGCAGAACAACAACTGATCTACAGCCAACACGAAAGAGAAACAAATCTTAATTCTTTTAAGCCTCTGAGAATTGGGGATTGTCAGCTACCAGAGAATAACAGAAAAAACTGACCAATGCAAAAATAAAACAAGTAGTTCTGCTTCCCGAAACCCATTGCTAACTAATCTACCTGTATCTCAGCACATAAGAAAGGGGATCATGGGGGAGAGTGCTAAGGAAGGGAGTTAGGAAAAGAAATCCCAGGAAAATATTGGTGGTGTTCTAGAAGTGGTTATGTTCTATCAGCTGCATCTTCAGACATTTATTCACTTCTAGGCTTTCTCTTGGCTCCTCTCAGTTGGTGATCCAAGGATATCTTACTATGAGAACACCAGTTTGAAAAAACCAGCAATATCTGACTTCAGAACGTCAAAGTGTTTGCCTTAGAGATGTTTTGAATACCTTCCAGCAATTAAACTGTATATCTCTAGTCCAGTAACTCTCCTGCTCCCCTACAACTGTTTCATACCTACTCCTCCATCTTAAAACCTCTAAACAACTGTGTCATCCTCACTCTCGGCTGGTGATTTTGCTTCCCCGTTCACTGAGAAGATGGCGGCACTCAAGAGCACTTCACTCAGCTGCCACCACATCTACCCTCCTACTCTCATCTGTACCCATTTACTCAACCTCCTCGCCCAGCCATTCCCCTAACAAGACCAACCTTTTGTTTGCCACTGAATCCCAGCACATACACCTACTAAAAGGCAATTGCTCCAGCAATTTTCTGTCTTCTCTCTATTTGATCACTCTCTTCAACATTCAAACTTGTTTTCTCATATATTTTTTAAAAGCTCTCTTTACTACAATTCCCTTCTAGCTACTCTCCTTTCTCATATCCCTTTTATGGCAAAACTCTTTGAAAGGTCCTAAAGGCCTCTGCTTTGCTAAGCCTGTGGTCATTTCTCAATCTTCACCTTACCTAATCAATCATTAGCATGGGACGGAATTACTGTCGCCTCTTTAAAACACTTTTTTTTCTCACTGAGCTTCCAAGACTGTTCCTTTGGTTTTATTTCTACTTCTCAGGATACTCCTCTTTGTCTACTCTTGATGTTTCTCCTCATCTCTGCCTGGGACTCCCCAGGCTTCGATCTGGGACCCTATCTCTTTTCTGTCTATGCTTACTCTGTTGAGAAGCTGATCCAGTCTTAAGGCTCTAATGCATTTATACTTCCAGCCTGGCTCTCTCCCCTGAAATCCAGAATCATGTTTCCACGACATATGATACATGCACGAATTAGACCTACTAGGCACCTAACAGTTGAAATGTCAAAAACTGAACTCAAAATAGCTCCACCACCACCATCAAAACTGCTCCTCCCACAGCCTTTCCCATCTCAGCAATTGGGAGCTCTTAGTCCACGTTTCTGTCCTTGACCTTTTTTAGTCTACTCTCTACAGAGCAATAAAGGTATTACATTAAAACGTGTCAGATGGCACTCTCTGCTCAACATCTTCCCAGAGTCTTTCCTCTGCTCTCCCACCCTACTCCCCTTTTCTTCCTTTACTCAAACCCCAGCTATGCCAACTTCCTAGTTATTCTTCAAATACATCAGGAATGCTGTGATCTCAGCACTTCTGTCCTCGCTGGTCCCTCAGCCTGGAATGCCCCTCCATTTTCTCCATGAAATAGGAAGCAAAGTCACCACAGCTCTCCTGCTGACTTCTTCCAGAACTTTATTCAGGGAGGCCTCCTTGAGTCACCCCGTCTGATAGCGCAGACCCCACCCACTGTGTTCAACCCTCCTTCCCCACTTTATTCTTCTACTCATCATTTAGCAAAGCATATATTTTACCACCTGTATCACCAACCTAGAAGGTAAGCTCCATGCAGAGAGGAATTTTTAGTTTTTTATTTACTTCATCCCAAATGCTTAGAATAGGGTCTAGTACATAAGAGGTTCAACAAACAATTGCTGAAAGAACTAACGAAACTTTTTTTTTTTTTTTTGGCAAATTGCCTTCTTGATGGCTAGGCTCAGTATTACTTTTTTAAATTTTGATTTCCCTCCATGTGATTTGTTTCTCAGTCTCTGTGGCGATCCTACTACTTATTATCGTCCAGGGTTTGTTTGCTTTTTTTTTTTTTTTTCATTTTCTAAATCTATCTTCCAGTCTGCATCTTCACTTCCTTGAAAGGCAGTTTGTTTATGCGTATTTAGTGTTTCATCCGCTTTCCTTGAGTGATAAGAGAATATGAAACTTGAGATGGGTTTAGAATTCATCTTGTTCCACCCTCTTACTTGACACAAAGAGAAACTTTGGTGGAGAATGGAGAGTAAACCTTTCAAAGGTGCACACCTAATTTCTTAGTGAAGAGCACAGCAGGCCCAGGAGCCTGGCCTCCAGCCCATGCCCCTCCCATAATACCAAGCACCTCCTCTTTCTTCTGGCTTCTGCAAGTAAAACTAGCTTCTGCGAATTCTTGTGCCTTTTTTATTTTTTCTCTCCCCTTAGTTATATCATTTTGATATCTTCATAAATCTGTTTTTATCTCATTTTGCAAGAAAATTTGTATAAAATAAAAAGAGATTTCTGTAGAATTTAAACAAAACCCCTGCAGACTCTACTAAAGTTTTGATTAGATTCTCTTAAGATGTATTGTGTATAAATATGCAAAAGATGTGTTAGAATTTAAACTTCAGAACAAAAATGTTTCAGGAAACATGATTAAGATGTTAATAATGGCACCTACCTCCAAGAGGTGCTGTAAAGATTCAGTGAGAAAATGTACATTGCCTGACACACAGGGAAAAAGCAGAAGAAACATACACTGTGGCATGAAATTATGTGTTTGAAGTGTGAGTATACCAGACTTTCTATGTGGCCCGTTAATTTTACACAATAGAGAGACCCAATTTTCTCCCTTATTAGAAAAATGTGGTGAATCTGTAATGGTGCAATTCGTTATAATAATTTATTATTCTACTTCCTAGAACACTTTAGAATGTTCTTTCTTGAATGCTTATTTTTTTAAGCAGGCACAACATCCCCTTGAGCTTGTGGGTGCCCACAGCTACCCACCCCTCCATTTTGCCTGTGATGGAAACTAAAACCCAAAGATTACTTACCTCTGCTCAAACACAGCCACGTAGTGGGGAAATGGAGAAAATAGCTGGATTGCTAATCCTGAGTTAGTTTTGAATCAGTCAGTCCTATAAGTATTAGTAAATAATACAAAATGAAAAACTAAACATTATCTTTTTTTGTACAAAATTTTTGACATTGTTCTCATGGAGAGAAGGATTTATATCCCATGCCCTTGAATGTAGGTGCCTCTGTGATAGTTAGGTCAATAAAATACAGCAAAAGTGAAGCTGGGCCAGATTCCAGGACTGGGGTTTAAGAAACTGACAATTTATATACCCTGATGCATACCCGTCTGGGAACCCTGGGTCTCTCTACAAGAAGTCCTGCTACCCTAAAGCCACCATGTCAGAGAGGCCACCTGTAGACATTCTAGTCAGCAGTCTCCACGGAGCCCCGCATTTCAGGCAACACTGCCGTGGTGGTAATCACATGAGTGAAGCCACCCCGAACCCTGCAGACAAGCCCATTCACCCAGATGTACAGAAACATCATCACTCAGGAAGACCACTGAGTAATCTCATTCAGTTCAGCACGGAACAGAACGGCAGTGAGTTAAGCCATGCCTGAATTCCTGAGTAATAAAATCCCCATATAATAAAGTCATTGTTGTTTTAGCTACCAAGTTTAGGGGTCATTCATTATGCAGCAATAGCTAACAGGAATAGAATTTGATACCTGGAAGTGGAGTGCTACCATAACAAAGCCTGAGAACATGGAGCAGTGGTTTTGGAACCAGACAGAGAAAAAGCTGGAAAGAGCCTGTGGACACGGGTTAGTGAAAGCTGGCAGAGCCTCAAAGAGACTGTTGGTGAATACTTAGTAATTGCCATTGGAGCCTGGAGAAAAAGTGACTCTGGTTACAAAGTGGCAGGAATTTTGGCAATACCCTTGCCTGTGGTGATGTAGCCAATAGAAAATAGACTGAATGATTGGGTTGAATTTTGATTTCAGTAAGGAATGCTAAAAGTGTCTTTTTAAAAATTTTAGGCATATATGATATAATACAGGTAGAGAAAAGTGAGGTGAAAATAAACTATAATAAGTAATTATTAATATTATTGTATTATATGACTGTATAATTCCTAGAACGCAGAATTGAAGCCTCATCAAGGAAGATCAACATACAGCCAGCAAGATTTCAGAAGTTCTGTAGACAAGGGGCTGTTCTGTGCTTTTTGTTCTCTCCACTTTTGAATGAGAATGTCCACTGCATTTGTCTTACATGTCTTCACATTGTATGCTGGGGGCAGAGGGCAAAAAACAAATCCGTTTCTTTAGTTCACAAGTCTCCAGGCTGAAGGACTCATAGTCAAAGAAATACACCTGAAGAGTCTCACTTGTACATGATTCAGATGGCAAGATCATGGATCTTGAACTTGGGTCCTGATGCTTCATACAATGAGAATTTGAGGGTTCTTTGGATACTGTGAAGGCATTTTTGCTTAGGAAAGGAATGTGAATAATCAGCCAAAGAATGGATGTTAGCAGTTTAAAGATGAACACAAATTCTCTGCTACCTCTTACATTGAGAAGTAGCTTGAATATCCCCCTGCCCTTGAATCTGGGTGAGCTCTATAACTTGCTATGATCAACAGAATGTGGAAGAGGTGATGCTGCGCCAGTTGTTGGACCGAGCCAGGTCCTAAGATACTGATAAACTTCCACTTGCGTTCTCTCGGCGTGGTGTATTTGGAAGCCCTGCGTACCCAACTACCCTGTACTATGTTGGAGAGACTAAGTGTAAGTGTTCTAATAGTCAAGCCAAGATCAGTCTTCAAGCCTAGGCTCCAAATTTGTGAATGAAACCATCTTAGAATCTCCAGACCAGCTCACCTGTCAGCTGAGTATCCCAAGTCATCTCCGTTGACTCCACATGGAAGAGAAGAATCACCCCACTGAGCCCTATTCAAACTATTAACCAAAACAATGGTGAGATATAACACAATGCTCTTTTAAGCAACTAAGTTTTGGGGTAATTTGTTACGCAGTGAGAGATAACCAGGACACTAACCAGCCATACATATAAGTAAAGACAGGTAGGCATACTTTTAACAATGGATTATGCATTCTAAAGTGGTGCTGAGTTGATTTGTGTAAAGGTGATTACATTTCAAATGTGCTAAGGATGCTTTGTATTCTTCTTATCCATAAATTATGCAGATAAGAGTCACTACCCACCTACTTCATGGGAGTTCTGAGAGGATCAAATGCGCTGATGTCGTGAAGACACTGGCAGAGCCTTTCCCACTGTGCACAGGTAAGACAGTATTACTAATTTCAAAGAGATATTTGAATGTAGAGATTCCTTTGCAATTGAAATAATCACCTAGTTTTTATCAACTTTGTAAATTCAGCTCATCACATGTCTGATGTTTCTGTACATCTGGGTATTTACAGTCATGTAAAATTGCTGTCCTACAAACGTAGACTTCATTCAGTACTGAATTAAAGCAGTGCTCGTTAATAAAAGTATAAGGCCATGTTTTCGTACAATGTTGACATGTAGTGGGATGTTTTTTAATTCCAATAAGTAAAGCACAGCTGAGTCAAGCACAGGACTCCTGGGTGAGGTGGGAGGGTGCAGGAAACAGCTAGTCTGAGAGAGAAACTCTCCCCTCTGGCCGCGTTTCATCCTCATGTTGGCACGGGATGAGGAGCACAATGTGCATGAAGGAGGGAGATAAAAGCAGTGCTAAATACTTTCTTCCATGACAAAGGACAAAGTGTTATAAAGGCCTAGAAGTAGGCCCGTGCATTGCTTCTGTTCGGAAAGCTGGGACTGTGGGACATTTGTCAAACTTCAGGTTACTGAACTAAAATATAGTGGTATTTCACATTTTTAATGACAGTTTTTTTCCCCTCAGAAAGCTAAAATACATAAAGATGGTCTTTAAAAGGTCACTCCTTAGATTTAGTACCAAAAAGAAAGCTAATGTCTTCAGAAGAGTGTGGTTTAGTTCTTGGCTTTTACAGGAAACAGCAAAGGAAAAGCAGTCTCACAAATGTTCTAAGGTATAACATTTGCATTCAGCCTTCAAAATGGAATGAGTTTGAGAAAAAGCTAGAAGCATGTAAACATGTAGGCATGCACACACACGAGTACCCCATGGTATCGCTAGCAGCACCGGCTTTCACACTCCAAAACCTTTCATTGGTGTGGACAGTGTGCAATGAAAGGCCCAGCGCCTCAGCTCTCACACCTTGGGGCTGTCTCCACACTGGCTGCCCCTCCCAGTGCCCCATCAGAGCGGGGCTCCATTCTGCAGAGCAGTCAGAAGTCCACAAACCCCTCTCTGTGGGAGGGCTTGCCCAGCGCATCACAGGTGGGGTTCAGATTGGGCCCACCTTCATCTACAACCCGTGGAGCTCCAGAGGTTTTTCGGGGCCACAGAAGTTGAGAGGATCCACTCCCTGCTACAGGAAAAACCAGCTCTGGCTGGAGGAACTGTAAAGGTGTAACCAGCCTTATTTCCATTGCCCTTCAGCAGCCCCCTTTACTGTACCAGCATCTTAGATTCAGAAAAACTCCTAAAATCACACAGCCTTCCAAAACAGGGTCCAGACATGACCCAGTACTCACTCTGAGTATGTTAGGCTGACTAACGTGCAAAAAAGCAAAAGACGTATTGCTACTTACCGGGTATCCTCACAAAAACCCTATAAATTGGCTTCTTGTCCTCCCTTTACACGTGAAGAAGTCAAGGAGTGGAGAAACTAAGGCACTCACGCACGGTCAGGGACCTATCTATCAGTTATTGAAATCGACAAAACTGGATTAAAACCTGAGTCTGGCTCCTGAACTACCTGCTTGCCCACTAAGTTATACGACTTCTGCGTGAGGGTGGGGTAATAATGATACTGGTCATTTATTTTTTTAAGATTTTATTATATATTTTTAGAGAGAGGGGAAGGGACAGAAAAAGAGGAAGAAAAACATTGATGTGAGAGAGAAACATCAATCAGTTGCCTTGCCGGCCCGCAACCCAGGCAAGTGCCCTGACTGGGGATCGAACTGGTGACCATTTGCTTTGCAGACTGACACCCAGCCAACTGAGCCACACTGGTCAGAGCTGTCATTTATTGAGAGACAGAATAGCAGTCATGAAACCAGGGGCTTTTAAGATGCACTGAACTCCAGTGTCAGCCTCTTAATACCTCCATGACCCCAGGCACGTTAGTGAATATCTGAGTCTCAGGTTCTCATCTTTAATACTGGAATAATTCTAATACCCACTCATAGGACTAATGTAAGCTTTAATATTCTGTTCAGTGGCGGGAATTTAAATAGGCACTCAATAAATGAGAACATATTATTAGTTACTAGGTACCAGGCACCATTTATATATTACTTTACTTAATCTAACAAGAACTATAAAAAGAAGCTATTATACCTACTAATAGATCCAGCACTGAGGCCTAGGATTGCCTAGAAACACCGTTGAGTCAGGATTTGACCCCGAGCCCGCACGTCTGACAAAGTTATGCTAGTTTCACGTTGTTCCTCCACCCCTCCCCATGCCCCAGCCTGTGCTCACACCCACCTGACCCACGAGAGGCTTTTCAAATAATCAGTTACCATTTGTCCGCTACTAACATGGTGATGCTGCATTGTTCAGTTAACCCATCGCTTCTCGAATTCCATCTGTGCACTGATGCTCAGGAGAGAAGGATATTTAACTTAGATTTAAGTCATCTCTCCTGAGGCAAAATATTGAACTTATAAATGGTAACACTATGAAAATATTCAAAAATGGCTTAATTTGGAGAAAATGAGTCTGGGTTGAGAATCAGAACACTGGGATTTGGCTTTGCTTTTGGTTTTCACAATTCTCCGTAACTAACTGTGCATACTTAGACATGTATCGTGCCCTGCCAAGACCTCTCCCTCCGCCCCACAAAGTGAGAGATAAGCTAAAAGGGTCCCTTCTAATTCCAGGGTGTCACTGTTTAGTACGTACACACCGCCAGCATTTGAGAGCCTCTACACTGGTGGTTCCTGCCACTGGGATCTCAGCAACACTGCTATTGCTTTAATGGTTCTTTCATATCTCAGGTTCTAGGACCCTTGAGATTCTGATTCAGTTGATCTGGCTGCAACTTGAGAATTTATATTTTTTAAATGCTCTTCAGCTGTTTCAGGTGAGCAGTCAGGTTCCCAAATCACCGCAGACCTCTTTGCAGGGTTGGCAAAATCACCTGCCCTGAAAGTACGGGATGGACCAGAGCCTGCACCAAGGGCTCTGCCTGATGGGCAAGTGCACTGGCGAGGCAGAGCGGTAGTTTGCCAAGTTTGACTTTCTTGTCCATATACTATCACATGGTGGCCAGATAGAGAAGGGGATTGCACAAGTTGTTTTATTATAGAAAAAATTCATGGTCGTCATGGCATGTTTTAATACCGAAGTGAAGGTCTAGAAAGTGATAAAGTTAACCCAACAATGGTGTCACATTCAAGTTGAGAATTGCCCAAAGTAAGAAAAACTATGGTCAATCAGGCCCACTGCTGTGGTCAGTACACCAAAACCTAGACCCCAGTAACTAGGTCCGCTGAGCTGGCACCATGACATGATCTCACTAATTAAACTGAACACACACAGGCAAAATGAACTGAAGATATTTGAAAGGAAAACAATAACACCCAGTATCATGAAATGAGTTACAGTTACTTGCCATATTGTCAAGCCCAGCTAAAGTTGAGCTGGAAAGGATGCATCCAGCCAGGAGAGAATGAGTCACTCGTTAAGCATAAATACCACTCAGTTCATCACAGTGAGCACAAACATCTACCCAAGGGCCAGTGATACTACATGTAAAAGGCTGAAGGTCATGTAGGCACCTATCCAGGGTCATCATTTTTAAAATTTAAGGATTGTGCAAGCCAATAGGTAAATACATGCAGATTATTTGCCAATTAGGAGAGATATTTTGTCTGTGATCTTGAGCACCTATATTTTGCCATGTATAATGTGCACCCAAGATTTTGTGCGCAATATACATGGGATGATTATACCAATTATTATACCTGTGATATGTAATCATTATACCCACATATAATGTGCATCCTTACTTTTCCCTCAAAAATTTGGGCAAAACAGTATGCATTATACATGGCAGAATGCTGTAATTCTTTTTTGATTATTATATTCAAAATGGACCCAATAACACTGTCTGTGGAATGTTTACTAATTATTTAAATACAAACGGCAAAATACACTAAACTCCTTTGCAGAAAGAGGTGTGTAAAGAAATGGGTGAAATAAATCAGAGCAATATAGTCTTCACAAAGACCCTGACACCCTCCTTTATGAGGCTCAGAAATTACAAGGACCACATCACATCTCTCTTTGAGATCTTCTAACCTCAATATTTCATCAGGTATTTATTGGGTTCTGTAGAAGAAAAAGAACCACCCTTAATGATAAACCGTGTGTCCTTGTAAATAACCAATGACCTCACTGCTCTGAACAGAGGGTTACATGAAAACACAGGGACCTGTGATGCACTGGTCTTTGTCTTCGGCTCCTGGCACAGAACTTCTAAGACCCTTAGAGTTTCCCAAGTGAAAGGAACATGTTTATTCATAAGGAACCCCTTTCCATCACACCTGAGTTTATTTAATGAGATGATTTGAGAGAGGGCCCCTAGATGACTTCAGAAGGGGGCTGGCCACCAGAAAGACCAAGTGACTAGATGGTTAAAACTTTCAGCCCCACCCACCAACCTCCAGGAAGGGGAGGAGGAAGGCTTGGAATTGAGCTCTATAGAAATTCTTGAACAATGAAATTCAGAAAGCTTCCTGCTTGGTGAACACATCCAGGTGCTGCTCAAGTGACAGGCCTGGAGAAGGTACGAGGCTCCATGCTCCTCCCCCCAGCACACCTTGCCCTATGCATCTCTTCCATGTAGCACATAAGCGTTTACCTGAGTTCTGTGAGTCATTCTAGTGGGAGCCCCTCATTTATAAGCAGTCAGACCCACATATGAGCAGCCCAGGACTTGCGATTGGCATCAGAAGGGGGCCCCATTAATGCCCTGCTGGTGTCTGAGAGATGAGGAAGTAACGTTGAAAAAGATACCACCTATTTGTTATTAGGAGAAAAAAATCTCCTAAGATCAAAGGGTATATCCATGTTCCTGAAAGCTGAACCATAGGTATCTTGCCCAGCATCAACTCCACTCCCCTTCGCCTCCCTGATGGTATGTATCATCAAGTCTATTGAGCCAAGTTCCGAAACCCTTGATAGTAGGTGGGAAAAAACTGGCCTATTTTCTAATGCCAAAGTTTTCCTGGGCTAATGTCCCCAAAAATTATATTTCTGAACTAAATGAAAATTGACCAGCACCTTCACATCAATCAGGAAATATCCCAGCGAGATGGTATTTGGGTTATAATTTAGTTAATTTCTTCCTTATTTGTTAAATTTCATTTGGTGGCTGAGTATTCACTCCAAAAATCAGCCTGTTTTACATATTAAATATCAACCTAAGTCCAAAATATTTCACCAGATGGCTTTCTTATTAAAACGCAATAAAAGTGAACAAAAATCTAGGGCACAGGGCAGCCAGATAAAGGCTCTACCTAAGTCCTCTCCTAAGTGAGGAGAAAGAGCCAACAAGAAAAGCTTGTATTTTTGTTTTATGTTTAAGTGATAAACTGCGTATTGTCTCCTTTCTAAATCAAACACTTATCCTCTGCCATCCTTATCCTTCACCCACTCCTCCTCAACCCTCAATAACCAGATTCACCCAACATCTCAACAGCTACCAGTGAAAGATATAATACACCAGAAAGAGTACTAGCTTGGGGATCAAGAGAGCAAATTTCTAGGTCTAATATTGCCTAATACTGCCACCAGCTAGTTTTGGGACCTAGAGTTAAGTCACTTCAAATCTTTGAGGTTTTAGTGATTTTATTACTATAAGATGCATTTGGACAGGTATTAAAGATTTAAGATTCCAAAGAAACATTTTCTATAATTTTAGCTATATTGAGTAGCTCCTGAAATTAAGCAAAGGTCCCAGGGCAGTCCCATGGTTAATACTTAAAATAAAATTATTTTTTATGATAACAAGAAAATGGTTGATGCATACTAATTTCATCATCTAACAAAGAAATAGGTCAGTAGATTGTTTTATTCTTGGCATGATTAGAGAAATATAGGATTATAATACATTAAATTTAAGGGAACACAAGTAAACATTCAATCATGAGAGAAAAAAGAGCAAAGGAAACTTAGGTCACATATAGAACAAAAGAAAAAAGCATCAGCAAAGAAGCAGAGAAAGAGAAATCATAGAAGATGAGAAAAAAGCAAAAACATCATTTATGGAAATAAATATAAATAAATGGAAGTTCCTTATTAAAAGATCAAGACTCTCCCCTGGTTGGTGTAGCTCAGTGGATTGAGCATGGGCTGGGAACCAGAGGGTCCTGGTTCGATTCCCAGTCAGGGCACATGCCTTGGTTGCAGGCCAGGTCCCCAGTGAGGGCCATGTGAGGAGCAACCATACATTGCTGTTTCTCTCCCTCTCTGTCTCCCTCCCCTTTCACTCTCTCTAAAAATAAATAAATAAAATCTTAAAAAAAAAACACAAGACTCTCAATTTGGGTTAAGAAATAAAAATCAACTATATTTGGATTTAAAATATACATATAAAAGATGAGAAAGGATATACCATGTTTATTTAAGTAAAAAGATTAATAGCATGAAAAATTGACAAAGGCACAAGCCAAAAAAAATGTAAATACGGAGTGTTTAAAAAAGATACACTTCACAATGAAGGTATAATAGGGAGAAACCATTATGCACCTCGTGTGAGCACCATTAAACTACACAAAGCAAACAGCTCTTTGATATATTGGGGGAAATAGTCAGGCACAACAGATCTTGAAACTTTTCTTTGATAAATCAAGTAAGCCTAATATAAAGCAGACTTAACTAATAATTTTAATGGATATAATTGTTATTAAGTTTATGCCCTTCTATGGGTACATATGCCTTTAAAACATCTGCAGAATATTTTTAGAAGTTAATCATGTAACAGAACAAAAATAAAACTTTGATAAAATCCGTAAAGGAAAAGTACATAACCTACATTGTCCAACTGTAATAAAATGAACCAAAACACAGTAAAAAAAAGAGTTTAAAATAAGGAAACCATTCATTTATAAATTAGAAAACATATATGTAACTTGGATCAAAGAAAAGATAAAAATTGTGATCACAAATAGGTGAGAAATAATAATTATTAGAGCATTATATATCAAAACTTACAAAATGGAGATAAAACTATTTATTAGAAAAAGTAGATCTATGCCTGCTTTATTAGGTCAGAAGTAACACAAATAGGAGAATTAAGCTTAATTAAATTTAAAATGTTAGAAAATAAAAACATCTTTTTGAAGCAGAAGTAAATAACAAAAATAAAAGCAAAGAATAATGAAAGCAAACACTAAATATATAATAGTCGGACATATTCTAGCAAGTCTAGAAAAAATGTTATAAAGAAAAAGGGCTTAAAACAACAAATTCATAAAATGAGAAATGAGATTATAACTATAGATATCAGAGACTCTCTTAAAGTTGTGTAATACCATACACTATTAAATTTTGAAACTTCACTGATTTTCTGGGGAAATATAAGTGGCTGATGTTAACTCAGTAAGAACCACTAAACTGAATAAACCTTTGTCAGTGGAAAGAAATTAGGGGAAAAGGTTAATTCCCATAAGGTTTCTAAATCAAAATTATTTTTTAAAAAAACTACTTTCAAGTATTAGTCTGCATGTCATACATACCACTTCAGTAGAGAAAAATAATGAAAAACTTTTAAATTCCTTTTATAGCTAGGATAGCCCTAAAAACCTAACAAATGTAGCATGGGAAAAATTATAAACCAATACTACTTTTGAGTATACATGCGAGTTCCTAAGTAAATTTTAGAAAATGGAATCTCTCAAACAATAAGAACAGTGAAGGATGTGAGCCTTTACCCTGCTCACCAACTGATAAGACAGCCTGCCAGTTTCCTGTGGCAGAAGAAACGAGACTTTGGGGTCAGAAACAAAAGATTTGATTACCTGTAGCTCAGGAAGCAGCCTGGGCATCGATGTGTATGTCGTTGCCCTTTGCCCCCCCCCCTTTCTCAGGGGTGGTAGTATGGGCCCAGGTAGATGCTTGCATGTTCAGTGTGTTGCATTTAGGAGAGGAACTCTGGGTTTCGGGAACTTGATTCTTCAGAAATGGGCAGTAAGCATCTGGCTACTGCCCCAACGGGAGACATTATCTCTCTTATAGTAAGCATACCTGCTGTTTGCTCCCGGGGAGAGACACTATGTCTTCAAGGCTACAACCAAACCTGCCCTTTGTTCTGTAGGGAAAGACCATCTCTATTCTTGAAAAGACACTCTGAAACAAAGGGCAGTCAGTGCCTCTGCTCACAAGTTATACAAAAAAGTGAGAGACCCAGGGAGAATTGCCTCCCAGCACATCAAAGTGGTATTATTCTAAAAATGCAAGGATAGTTTAATGTTTGGAAATGTAAGTAGGGCAAACAAAAACAATATAATAAAATTCAACATCTAGTTTTTGTTGTTTATTAAAAAGGAAACATTTTTATAAATAAAAATATTATTTCTTTAACTGTCCAATTTAAATCTATCAATTTAAATCTATTTAAATCTATTAAACATGTATCCTAAATAACGAGCGACATCATAAGTTACAAAGAAACCTCACAGACATTCCCATTAAAATCAGAAACAAAATAAAGATGTCTATTATGATGGTTTTTATTTAACATTTTTCTGGAAGTTGTAGTTAATGAAATAAAAATGAAACATATGTAACAATTATAAGTGACAAAAATCATCATTATTTTAAATGACATAATTATACATAGACTACTCAAGAGGATGGAAGAAAAATCTTTAAAAATAATGAGTTCAATAAAGAAGCCACAAACAAAATAAGTATTTTTTAATGTGTATATGCCAGCAATGATTTATTTTAAACAATGTTAAAGCTTAATAACTATTCCTATGATTCTATTCCCAATAGCCTCAAAAAATTTAAATAGTAGAGATAACCTAAATAAAAAAAAGAATGCCACCTACAGGAAGATGAATTTAGCACTTTTGAGACACTCAAAAAATATTAAAAATAAATAAATCAGATGTTCCTAAATTGAAAAAATTTATAAAGATATTAAATATTTCTAAGTTGAGTTGCAAATATAAATATATTCTAACTAAATTCCCTATAAGATTTTAGGACAGAGACTTGATAAAGTAGTTTTTAAATGCATATGGAAGAATATCACCTGATGATAATAAATGTTTCTAAAAATAAAAGCAATAAAAAGGGACTTAATCTTTCTGAGTTTTAAAATATACTATAAAACTTCAACAAGCAAACAAAAACACAGTGAGATTATAGAAAAATCGGCATATAGTGCAGTAGAGAAAATCAGAGACCAAAAATAGATATATGTTTCATAAATCAGTGAAGAAAGGGTGCCACTGACTCAGCTTATTTTTTTATTAAAAAAAAAACAAAACTTTGAATGGCTCTCCTATACCAAATATTCTGGATTGTAAGAGACATACTTTTATTTTTTTATTTATTTTTTTATATAATTACTTTATTGTTGTTCAATTACAGTTATTTGCAACGTCTCCCCTCCCCTCCTCCCTTCCCCTCCAACCCCCCCCTCCCCAGCCTCCCTCCTCCTCCTTAGTTCTGTCCATGTGTCCTCTACCGTGATTCCTCAAAACGCTTCTCCCCATTGTCCCCTCCCCCCTCCCCCCTGGCTATTGTTAGATTGTTCTCAATTTCAATTTCCATAGGAATGTAAAGTAAAATACAGGTGACAATCTATTGGGTTAGGCAAAGGCAAAAACACAAAAGTCAAGAACAGAAAAGTTATGATGGAATAAGTCATAAAGGAAAATACGAATAGATTTAACTGCACAAAAACAGAAATCTGTGCACAAAAAGTCACTATAGTATTAAAAGGCATTCAATTACTAAAATAAAATATTGTGAAAATAATGATAGGCACGTATTCAGTAATGAGAGACAGCATAGGGTAGCTTGAAAGCTCAAGCTACAATTTACGTACCAAAAAAGTTCAGGTGTTATTTATGATATGGAAGAGATGAAAGGCAATAGGTTAGGAGCATGGGAGCAAATCTCAGCTCCATCTCGTGCTTGGGGTATCACCACGCCTCAGTTTTATCATTCATAAAATGGGAATGCTAACAATAACACCACCTCCCAGCGTTGTTGGGAGTTAAATGAGAAAATGCCCCGGCTGGTGTAGCTCAGTCAATTGAGCACTGACCTGTGAACCAAAGGTCACGGGTTCAATTCCCAGTCGGGCACATGGTTGGGTTGTGGGCCAGGTTCCCTGGTGTGGGGCATGTGAGAAGCAACCAAACATTGATGTTTTTCTCCCTCTTTCTCCGTCTTTTCCCCTCTGTCTAAAAATAAATAAATAAAATGTTATATAAATAAATAAATAAATGAGAAAATGCACCCTGGGACACAGGAAAAACTAAATAAATGTTAACTATAGTAATATTGTTTGGGGCAGAGGGGTATAATTAATTACGAGGTCTCTCTTCACTCACTGTTTCTCCCCATCTGGGTTAGGACCCAGGTCAGAGAGAACTCAGCTGATAAGAACCTACACACACCCTAATGGCTAATTATACCAGATTAGAAAAACTGCTCAACCTGTGGCCACAAGCCCACGAATGCCCCTGCTTAATCCAACATTTGGGGAGTGGGGGGGGAATGCCCAAATAAGTGAGTCTTATGTGGAAAACAAGAGAAGCAAAAGCTGGTCCCATCCTGGAGACCAGCAGCTTCAAGGAGGAGGGACTGAACCAGGAAGCCTGGGAATTTCACAGGATGGTGGTGGGGAATGACTGCGTTGATACCTTCAAGTCACCTGCCAGTGGAATCATTCGACCTTGGGACACAAAGGTGACAAGCAAATGTTCTGCTTCTATGTCTCCTTCCTGATCAGTAGAAGGGAAGCCCTCCCCAGTCCCAGTCCCACCTCATGGAAACAGGAGGTGGGAGGGATAGTATTCCCCATTGCACCCCATCTTATTATCTGGAAACAATTTAAGCTGAAGAAATTGCAATGGAATATTTTACAACCATTCAAAAGTATATTTTTTGGAGACTTTCTTAACATTGGAAAATCGTCACAACACAATGTTGAACAGGCTGGAGAAGTAGCAAACCATTGTTTGTTCATATTTACAGAGGAACATTCTGAAAAGCGCACTAAAATGTTAAAACATTGGTTATTTGAGGTAGTGGACTTAAGGGCAAAAAAATTTAATTTTTTTGAAACTATTTTTGAAACTTTGCACAATTTTTATTACATTCCTATTCAGAAATATGACTGGTTACTAGCTTCTTAAGACAATTTCCATCTCTCTAACAGGACCCTAATTTAAAAGGATTGAAAGTTTATGGTTTACTTCTTGGCACTGGGATTTTAGAAAAGGGTCGGGAAAGAGGGATATTTTTCTTTGTTTCTCTATGCACATTTGTGTTTTTTTACAAGCTTGCATTACTTTTGAAATTAAAATGTGAGCTATTAAAATTTGCATTTTAAAAGTATTTTTAAAAACATAAGAGACTAGAGAAACAAAGCAAAGCTAAATATATAATATATGTATAAACATTAAAGTTTATGGTTGGACTTGAGTATACTACCATCTAAAAGCTGGGTATTTATATCAAGGCTCTGTTTCTGTGAGGTTCAAGGGCAACAAACGGGCATTACAAAGATTAATAAAAACTTCAAAAGCCAAACCACATTTCTATGAAGTTAGGAGCACAAACTGAAAGAATTAATTTGAGAAGGAAGAGGTGGCATTTTTCTATGGTTGTTTTGTTTTGCTTTTGCTGAGAAACCCAGTAGTTCCAGTTCTTTTAACAAAAAGGAAAACTATTTAGCTTATTGTTTGGAAAATGGATGATGCTTGAGTGTGTATCAGGCCACAGACAAACATGCAGAGGGTTAAGAATATTGTTTTCAAAGTAGAATTTCTATCTAAAGATTTAGTTACTGATCTAGCCCCCAGGCCCTCCGGGAGTTGGGTCACCTATTACATGACACATATATGTTTGTACATATGTGTTTTCTAAAACCTGACCCCAAATCTGAAGGATGTGATGGGCAAAACTGCATAACTGGCCTCTTGAAACGAAAAGCCAAATTGAATGAGAAGAAAGGATGAGCACTTCTAATGTGTGGCTGCCAGATGGCGGATTCATGAGGCAATGATCAGCGGGGACAACCCTGCGATCCTACCTCCCAGCCACACTGCACTACTTTTAAGGCCTGTGAGCTCCTGCATTAAACTTTAATTATATTAAGACTATGCTCTATTTACAAAGTCACTTTCATCCCAAGAATCCAGGGGACGTCATAGACATTCTTGCGTTTATCTTCACATCACTCCTGAAAAGCAAGTTGGAGCAAGTGTTATCTTCCGTTTACAGGCTGGGGAATCAAGGCGGGCAAACAGGTCCTTTGTGACCCCTGGTGAGGCCGGAGTCACCGAAGGGAGGGCTGTGCCTTTTGACCCCTCAGAAGGAGCCGGCTAGCACACGTTCAGGGCTGAACTTTGCCTTCCAGTTCAGGAGGAATCTTGTTGATGATTAGATAGAGCATCGATGTCAGTAGGCAGAGTAAGCAAATGGCTAAATGTATGGAATAAGCAATTGAGGATATATCCCATCACAAGGCATGGAGGGGAGGTCTCCTTGATCACTTGATGCTGGAAATTCCACTAACAAAGAAACTTTTCCTAAAGTTATGGCACTGAAATCTCAAAAGCCCCCTATAAAATGTAAATACCTGTAGAGGCATACTACCTTTAGCTGCTTTCAGACCATAGCATTGCAATTTTAATTAGTTTATTAAACTTCCCTTCAATTGCGTTGCTAGCTGAATCCTGAGTCTCGGTGGAACTAGACACAGAACACATCCATTTTGATAGAAGGTCATGTAGGTTCTATGGCCTCAAGTCCTTTTTGAAAAGAAGCTACCTATTAATTAATTTAATTAATCAGCTAGAAAAATAGGTCTAGACCATTTCTGATGGAAACAGAAAAATGTAATGAGAGGAGACTGTCGTTGTTCAAGTCCTGCCTGGCCTCTCAGGAGCTACACTTCAGCAGGCAAGTCAACCTCACTAAACCTCCATTTCCTTCCGTTATGTGAGAACAGTCATGTAGATCTCGGTTTGGATTCCCCCGAGGGCACATCTGAGTCAAGGACAGGGCTCAACTTTGGATGGCATCATCAGGGAAGCTGAGAGAGGCTGAGGAAGTGAGATGGGGAGGGAGTGGCTTAAGTGAGAGGTTACCTCCGTAGTCAACTGCTTCCGGTCCCTGTGAGGACCCATTAAGAGACTGTGGGAATCTGCCTCCAAATTGTCCCACCCAAAGAAGAGGAGGGTGGGAGATTTATTCAAGAACTCCTATCCCTCAAATGTTGAGGGTCACTCCTGGGCCAAAGACTCTCAGATACTTTCAGGTTAGCCCATGTCTGGGCTGAGCATCTTCCCATGACAGCAGAGCACACCTCAGGCAGAGGGACACCATCCTGCCTGCAGGACCTACTTCATACTGTTAAGGAAAGTCATGGAGGATAATGCAAATACAATACTTAACATAACGTCAGGCACGTAATACAGAATAAATGGCAATTGTCATGATTGTTAAGATTGCCATAGGTTTGTTTGGTTTTTTATTAAAGTAAACCTAGGCACTGTCTCAGCAGAAGGCTCATGGACTGAGAGACAGCCAGACCCCCTGGATATGTATGGGAAGCCCTGAGTTAAGAAGTGAAAATAGTACAAATATGAGGTTGTGAAAGGCCACCTTCCTGTCCTTCAGAGTTCTTCCCAGTCGGTCCTTTGGAAAACTGGCAGCTCCACTTTGCCACATCTCTAAAGAGAACCGAGAGAAGAAAAAGAAGGCTACGTGTTCTACCAGCCTCCTGATGTAGAAGCACACCCTTGCAGTGGAAAATCCCAAACCGTGCCCCCACCCCAGGGCAGAACTATCTGACTGAAGAAGGAAGCTTCAATAAATATTTCTGGTTTAACCTGGGCTGCATGACAGCTTCTCTGAGGTTTTGCTTCGAGTGGAGGCCCCATTCAACAGGCATAAAGACCTCACAAATTGACTGCCAGGGCAAACACTGGCTGTTTGAGCAGAGAACTGAGGCCTTTTGCCAAGCAGCTGAGCCTGTCCGTCCAGGGGATGCAGGATGACTCTGTGGGCTGAAGGGGAGCATAATGGAGCAGGAGGAACTCCTGTGGACAGGCACAGTGGCTGCACTAGCCGAATACATCACAATCCTTTGTGCAGCGCTGTGCTTTTTCCACCCTCGTATATGGAACACAGCTTACAAAAGGAAACGGTGTTGTTTGGCAGGTGGCAAATCATTTCAATTGTGCTATTTTTCTGTTTACTCAAACAAATATAAAGATGCTTTTATTTTCCACAAAGAATTGTTATCACTATTTGAATCTATGTTGCTTCAAAAACAAACATCTTACTTTTAGTATCACAGCCTAGCATTCTGTTCCTTAGAGAAGTGATATGCTTTAGTAGGCTGGTGAGAAGCTTGTAGAATACTGAAAAGATAACACAAATTCCGGAATAAAGAACATGAAAATTTTGTTTTCTGAACTCTAATAACTATGATTGGTCCCTACAATAAGTTGGACATTAAATGACTAGAACATAAAGGACCGGCCTTCAGGACAAGTCCAGGGTAGTCCAATCCTCCCTAAACCTCCCAATGATCTTACACGACTCTGCTCAGAGTTGTCCATCTCTCCCTCTGCCAACACTGGGCCTGTCTTCCCCGACGAGCCCACTTCTGCTTCCAGCTGCACTCCATGGAAATGTTACCCTGTCTCTGAGGAGCTGGTGCTTCCTGGGACCTGGACCAGCTTTCAAACGAGTCTCCTGCAAAAATTACTGGATCCACTTGTGGTTTCTTTTTTACCACAAGGCTGCCCCAACTCCTTCAGGGAGTCGGCGGCATGGCCTGGCTAAATCTCTCTTGGATTCTAGTCTGATTTTGTTTTGATCCTTCCAATTTATGAAACTGATGCTAACATATAATAAGCTCAGATAAGTAAAGATGCCCTTATTATAGGCTAGTTTGTCTCTCTTCTGTCTTTTGTGTCTGAGTCCATGTTATCATCCTCCTCCTCAAAACAAGTAACAATTCAGGAGAGCTTATATGGGTTATCTTGTGTCCTTCTCAAAACACAAAGAGAGAGATAACACGTATCCCCATTTTATGAAGGAGAAATCTGAAGCTTGAAAGATTAAGTAACGGGGCTGAACTATTGTACACACAGCCCACACTCTGCCTTCATACCCTGCTCTAAACTACCAGGTTTTCTTCCTTTTCATCGTAACGGGCTTTGGGATCCGGGGGGATCACCTAGCATAGCACCATATGCTTATTTTCTATCCATAAAGGCTACAGTCATAATATCTTTCCTGTGCGGTACACCATATATCACCAGAGCTCTTTCCACATTTATTCTCTCAGATGACAACAATCACTACAAGGGTCAGTCAGGCAAAACTCTGCCTTCTCTGCTTTAAAAAAGAAAACTTGAAATTCAACATTTGTTAGCCACAACAACAGCCAATAAACTACCTCCACTTAGCTTCATTCTTTGTTTCCTCGCCCTTCGGGATGCATATTTCCCCACACATCGTGTCGACCCTTGACCTCGTTTGCCTCTGTTGAAACAGGATGTTGTTTTCTCTAAGAAAAGCATCCCCTTGACGGAGTTTCATGCATGTATCAATGGAGGGATGAATGTCCCACAGCTGAAATCTAGTTAGAACCTCCTCATCGGCAGTATTTATAACTCAGCATGAAGAATGTTCTCTCCACAGAAAACTGGGGCATAATCTAGGCTTTCAATGGAGGGCAGAAAAGGGAAGTCACAGAAAATCAATTCAATATTTTTGAGGTGTAGAATGGAGATAAAGGAAATGTTTTCTCAACTACTTTGTGGGCAGAGAAATAAGATAATTCTTTGCCTCTTTAAGACCAAGACTTTTTCTCAGTTCATGGTGTGACCTGGCCATGCCATTCCATGATCTGATCCATTTTCCCAGAGTTACTACAAGAATCACACATTGGTGAAGACCTTGGGGTAGACACTGAATGACTCAGGTCACCATCACAATGCTGCCACCCATTAACACTGTGACGAAAAGCAAGCTCTTTAATAAACATTCTAAGTCCATTTTTCCCTTCTGTAAAATGGGGATAATAAATCTACCTCAAAAGATTGTTGTGAGGATTAAATAAGAATTCAAAGCACATGAAGTGCCTGAGAGAAAGTCCCTAGCACACTAGAGCAGCTAATCTACAATATTCTTTTTAAAAAATCATTTTAAAGTCCCATTTTGCTCAGGAGATGTAAGTATCCCGCAATCTGGTGATAATAAAAATCAATATAGATGATAAGTTATAGCAGTCCAGGTAAATAATACTCTGTGACGTAATAAAAGACATCCCAAGCTAAATGTCTTAGCACAGTCAGGTTTGTTTTATCACTAATGGCAAGTCTAAGGTGGGTGACCCTGGCCGGACACAGCCCTGTGTTGAACCTCTCTTCTCCAAGCGGTGACTCAGGGATCCAGGAATCTACCGTCACGGGGCTTCTCCCATCTCTCTTGTGTCTTCCAGTTGCTGGATTCCAACCGCCCTGGTCCATCTCAAAACCTTCCAGTCCATCTGAAAGGTTTTATGGCTACCCACAGTCTGGTGTGCAGCCCTCAGTCACATCAGCTCCTCTGGACACACAGGGCTGAGGAATGCTGTCGAGCTGTGTACCCAGGACAGAGAAGAGAACCAGACATGGGTGACCATTGCCAGAGCAATGGACAGGGGGATCATTTCACTTCTAATTTTGATACAAGTAGGACCTATACGTTGGAGGCCTGGGCCTAAGTAAAGACCATATGGTCACTTTATATTTTTTTAAAAAAACATTTGGAGATAGTTTGATTTTGATGTTCCCCTCACTCCTCTCCCCTCTCGTCCCCCTTCTTATACAGTGTCTTTCTGCCTTCTAAGTGTCCCAGACCCCCAGCACAGAGCCCCCAAGTAGGTCCGTCCCTCACAGAATGGCTTCATATTCCAGACAACAATCTCCATTAAAATATGCCTTATTTCCTCAGAGCCATATTGTCTGATAGATGACAGCTAATTAATCTGATAAAGTAATTCATGCAGCTAGAATAATGGATATTGTGGGAACTGTGTTACTAAGCCCAAGTAACCTGTATTTTTAGTACATTCCTTCTAGATACCTTAACCCAAATAAATTGTCCAATGGTAAGAACTGCTTCCAACCTGAGTCTCCTTCGTTATGGCCAGCTCAGAGATGACCCATGTGCAGTAGGAGCAGCTCTGATGGAAACGCTGGATGCTTTACCTGTTTCCTTTTACTCAAGTTTAATGGGAGTGGTGAATTACATATTGGTAAAACATTTTGATATTGGGTTGAATCGTTTAGTCAGAAAGTGTTCTTACGAAAGTATTACCTAATTAGGAAAGAATTTTATGTAGCTACACAAATTCCTGATATCATTTACTCTCCTTCCTAAATATGGAAATCCAGTTCCACAGAAGAGTAGTGAAATGCTCTGACTCCATAGGTCAGAGTAATCACGGTAATTGTGTTCATGAATTAAAATCCCTCATTGACTATTGATTGGGAAGAGTCACATTCTTTCTGAACCCAGAGTGTTCTGGGGGCTTTGTTTTGTTTTGTTTTTTGGATGTCTTAAAGAGAAAATGTTTTTGAGGTGATTGGCAAAGAGGTAACCCAGGCCGGTTCCGCATGAAGTGTTTCCTTGTGGGCAGGTTCATAAATGAGCAGTTTCTCGTTTCCGCATCCTGAGTGTGAAGGACAGAGCTGCTCTTTCTGCTGTCGGAAGGTGGGACAGAGACTTTGAGGACCCATTCATGGTATGAGGGCCACCTGCTGCCACTCCCTGAAGACATCAGCAACTAGGAGCAGGAGAAGCAGCAAGTGCCTGCAGCTGGGGCATCTGGACACGGAGCTACCCTCCTTGGGAGTGTGGGAGGACCCCAACTCCTGGGGACTGCCCCTGAGCTCGGCTCTCACATTCTTTCCCCTCTCTGATGCTTCTTTGACACCACGAAAGCATTGAGCTATTCAGATGCCAAAGCTGCTGCTCCACAGACCACATCAAAAGGTGCAACTTCCAGGTGATTTAGGAATCCTGTTCATGGGAACTGATTGGGAAACACTAGTCACCAGTGGCCTGGCACCCCTCCCCCACACCCCTGAGGTACAGTCCCGCACACATGCACTGCTGTGTAGGCACGCTACTGTGTGTTCCCAAGAGTGGACTGTCAAGACCAGGGGACGTCCCTTAGGGGTCTGTTAGCTTGTGACTAGAACACCTGAGACTGAATGGACAACTTCTATTCCCAGACCACTTAGGTGTGAAGTCATGGAAACCTCTATCATTCCACAGAGTCCTTTCTATGTAGAGATCAGGAGATTTTCAAACCCCATAAATCTAAAACCCAGGAGAGGCTCTCTCTGTGGCAACTTCCTGATGAAGGATTGGGCAGTGCAGGGCACAGTGAGAGAAGGCAGGAGATAGCAGGTGCTCAGAAATCCCTCGCCTGGAGGGTTTAAGTGCTGCTCTGCATGTTGCTGTTTCAGAATATGGGGCGGAGGCAGTGGGGCGGGGGGCAGATCATCCTGAGGCCTGTGTGGAATCAGAGCAAAGCACTGGAAATGACATGTTCCCATGGCTTTAAAGGCTCCAAGAGTAGCGTCTGGTCTCCCACTAACATGGCAACACACTGTGATCCACTAGCTGCCCGCTGCCCACTGTCGCCATGGCTCACAGTCACCGAGGGCCCCAAGGTAACACTGCTTTTGTCCACGACCCCCCTTCTATGCCCATAACTCTGAAACTACATGACATCTTAACCTTTATAAGAATTTCTTCAAGACAGCATTTAAAAACACCCAAATCTTTCTTGACCTTTACATTTTAGTAGAGGTTTTTTCCCCCTTAAATTGATGTTACAATAATTTTTTTTAAGCCGTGGCATTTTTAAAGCTACTTCGAGAGGAACTTCACTTTCCCTTACCCATCCTATTTGAGACCAATCATTAATCATAAAGGGAAGGCACCAAGGACTCAAACTCAGCTTTATTGTTTTCGTGTTTGTGACATTTTCTTTCTATCAGCCAGTGGGAAGTTCCTACCCTTTCCATTTATTATCTACAGGTGGTAGAATGTGTTTCCCAGGTCCCAGCCCTCTTCCATCACCTGGCACCCCCTCCTCTGTCACAGCCCAGCCTCTGGGAGCTCCTTCAGACTGGTGTCTGGAGAGGATGTCTCGTGGATGTTATCTTTAACTTTGCAAAATGCAAGTTCATTTTGTCTGGAGCAAAACAGGCCTTTCAGTCTGCCAAGGGACAACTCAGCTGTCACATTTTAATTTTTCCCCCATACAGGTAACTCTTATAAAGAGAATGTATGATGATTGACCCATAACTTCACAGAGATTTAGGTCATAAATCACAAAAATCTGAGGACCTATAGGCCACTGGGCTCCCAGTTCTGCATGGCTACAGTCAGATAGTGTTGCGTCTTCTAGCCAGAGGTTCTTAACCTGGAATTCACGGATGTAGGCATGTGTATGAATTCAGATGTTCATGAACTGGGATGTGGAAAAATCACACTTTTATTTGCACTAATGTCTAACTGAACTTTAGCATTTTATTCAATTACGAATATAGGCAAGAAACTACTGTGGTATTAGTAGTGCCTTAACAGGAATTAGTAGCGTCCCCAATAGAAATCACAGAGGTTTTCATATCACATTACCGTGGTTGGAGATCATTTGAAAAATTGCTTATATTCACCAGCAGTTGAAAATGTGGTGGTTATTATTCTGGCTGCTCGATCTTGTTATTTAATGCACTAATAGAGAAGCATGTATATTACTATATCACACATTTGTATTTTTTAATACTATGATAATTATATTTCTATGTAATTGGTTTCCTTTGTAAGTCCATGTTTTTTTTTTAATGTTATGCAGTTTAAAGCATTCTTCTGAGACGTGTCCACAGGCTGCAGCAGGTGTGAGAGGGATTCGCAGCGCACACGGAAAATTGTGGCGAGCCCTCCTGTAGATTCCTCAGTTTGTCCGAGTTCCTACCTGTCCATGCCATTCACTGTTCTGACCTCCCTAAAGCATGCGAAATTTTGAGTTGACTTTCTTTAGTGGTCTTTAAGGCCACTTTTCTTTGCAATAGGAGATATGCGATATTATCACAGGTAATATTACAGTTATTCATTCATTTTATCATTCATTTAATTAAAATGTCCCTAATGACCTTTATTAGCTATCTGCCAAGTATTGTGAAAGATTAGTAAATAATAAGATACTGTTCCTGCCTCCAAAATCTTGGACTCAAATAAGAAGTTTCTCATTCTGAAAAACTGCTCATATTATGTGTGTTCTATGCTGTTACTCCACCACTAGCAAGATCTACAGCTAAGCAGCAAAGAACACCCTACCCAGCCTTATGCCCTGTGTTGTCAAGAGACAGAAATGTTGTGTCTTATTTGTTTTCTTCCAGAAATTGAGGACATTTAGACAATAGCTACTTATTAAGTACCAATCAAATGTGCCAACAGGAGAGATGGATGACTCTAGATGACTTTCAAATTTCTGAATTGATTTTTCAAAGTGAGAAATGCTACTTTTTATCAAGAAATAGAATGTGGGGGTGGGGAGGAACCAAGCTTGTGGGGAAGGAAGATGTTGAGTTTTGATCTTGGTCAGTGTGAGGCTGTATGATTATAGTTGGATATGTGGATCTAGAGCTTTAAAAAAAGGTGTCTGTTCAAATTTTAAATACAGAAGCCATCACTTGTATAGGTGGTAAGTGAAACCACTGGCAAGTTTGAGATTGCTTTGTTAACACACAAACATGCATTCTTTGAGGTATTTCAAGTAGCTAGAGAAAATGACAAGTATATAGTAAGTACCTCCATGAAATAATACAAAACAACTCCAGATATATGAAATCTCTATGCAAACCGTGCTTTTAATGTTACCTGAATAGAATGCCAAGAGTGCTAAAAAAAGAAAAAACCTTGCAAGTAGAAAGAGAAAACGAAATAAATCTCATGTCCTTCTCTCTCTCTTCCTACCACAACGCTTTGCTACAAACAAAGGCAGACAAATAAAAACTGCTCAGGATAGAAGATAGGCACACGCAAAAAAGACCTCAGGGAAAGTTGGAGAGGAACCAGAATGATTGAATAGAGTAGAACTTCAGGAAAGGGGTTTAGATATATGTGCTTTTTAAAGGCTAGGCAACTTTTTAAAGAGCCAAACACATGATTTTAAGGGATAGACAAAATTTAAATGATTAACTGTGATTTGAAGGGACAATCTTTCAAACACATAGCTTCTGAAAGAGAGAAAAAAGGAAAAAAAAACAAAGAATAAGTATAATGAAGCAGAAAGGGGAAAAAATATGGAGTCTTACAAGAAAAAATAAATCAGCAACATTGTTGAGCTCACAATTCCTTCCCCACCATCGTAACAAACAAAGACCTGCTAAAGTGCCTGAATTTTACTAGACCCACAGTGAAGAGTGCTGCTTAACCAGGAGCCACGTAGAATGTTTCACAGAACAAAAATTAAAAAACAGAACAATAAAATCCAAAAAAATGATGATTACAGAAACACCCTCCCCCCAAAAATTCATGAAGTAGAAAGAAACCTATAGCCCATAACAAATTAACTGAATTCTAATAAGCATTTGAGGATATAAAAAACCACTCAAACACTGAGAACACAAAGGGACAAAAAAAGAAGAAATGAAAAAATAGTTGATTGAACTCAGGAAACAAATGGGGAAAAAAGGTGATATTATCTCAGAAGTAAGAATAAATTACAAAATACCCAAGGGAAAAAAGTCTCAAAAAAAGATTTTATAAGGGACATTGAAGAAAGACAAGGAAACAACCAAGAGAATGAACACAACACAAAAGAAGACATAAAGTTGATCAGAGAAAAATAGGGGAAATAGATGATAGGCAAAGAAGGAATAATATTTGTATTATTGGAGTCCCTAGAGAAAAAATAAAACAAATCAAACACAACTACTCTTTAAAATTCTAATACAATAAATTTTTCCAGAAATAAAATAAACCTTGAAAACTTACAAGGCACCTAGGAAAATTAACCAAAAATGATGAAAGCTGGAGCATATCCTCATAAAACTATTAGATTTCAAAGACTAAAATAAAATCCACAAGACCTCCAGGCAAAAAGAACAAATAATTTTTGTGAAATTATATTTTTACAGAATTAATAATGATAAAAGAGTTCAACTGGCATCAGAATTTTAAAAACCAACATGCAAAGAAGGCTACAATGGAGTAACATCTTTTTAAATTTCAATGAAAAAATGTGAAAAAAAATAACAATTTTCAATAGATAAAAACTTTTGGCATTCTGAATCCATAAACTCTTCTTGAACAATCTACTAAACAATAAGCTTTATCCAGCCAAATGATGACTGGGAAAACTTTAATAAAAGTGCTAGTACAAAAGCATTTAAAATATATAAATATACAAATAATACTTAAACAAAAGTATTTTTGATGGAAATCAAAATGGATGGAAAGACTTCCATATAGCTGTTGTGTGTTGTGACAAAGTAGAAGAATGCAACTAAAAACTAGGAGGAGAAGGGAGGGAAAAGTGGTTGAGCCTATATTGTGGTGTAGTAGGCAAATATCAAAGGGTCAAAATCCTGATTTGGGGGGAAAGTTAACAAAATAGGTAAACCATTAGATCACTTGACCCCAGAGAAGGGAAAATGTACATATATTTTTTTTTTCCAAAACGGAAAAGAGAAGAGGGAAATAACCACTGAAACAAAACAAAGCATAACAAATTGAGTGGTAGACCTCTATGCAAATAAATTTTAAAACCTAAGCCCTGGCTGGTGTAGCTCAGTGGATTGAGTGCGGGCTGGGAACCAAAGGGTCCCGGTTCGATTCCCAGTTGGGGCACATGCCTGGGTTGCAGGCCAGGTCCCCAATGAGGACCCCAGTGAAGGCCATGTGAGAGGCAACCGTACATTGTTGTTTCTCTCCCTCTCTTTCTCCCTCCCTTTCCCTCTCTCTAAAAATAAATAAATAAAATCTTTAAAAATATATATTAAAAAAAATTTTTAAACCTAGATTAAATAGATAATTTCTTACAGAAATACACATTGACCCCTTAGTGTTAGAAAGCTTAAACAGACCAATTTCCTTATAAGAAATAGAGAATTTTATTATAGAAATCCCCACAAAATAAAAAAAAAAATTAGTAAGCACAGATGATTTCATACAGGAATTATAATATTCATACTTAAAAAGATAAAGACAATGCAAAGACATAAAAACCTACAGAGCAACAATACTCATGAAAATCGCTGCAAAAGTTCTAAACAAAATATTCACTAACATAATCCAGCACACTTAAATCTCTCCAATACTAGTTAAGTCACATCCAGCCACATGCCTGGAGCTCTCTCCAGAGCACACTTTCCTCACAGTAAACCTCCTCATTTTGGCATCATTTACAATCCAGATAGGCTGAGATTTTCCCAAATTATCAAGTTCTGGTTCCTTTTTGCTTAACAATTCTTTTCTCAATTTATCCCTTTCCTGTCATTTTACTATAAGCAACAGAAGAAACCAGGCTGCATCTTCAATACCTCGCTTAGAAATCTCCTCAGCTAAATATCCAGGTTCCTGACTTACAACCTGTGCTTTAAACACAACCAGAGGCACAATTCAGTTAATTTTCCTTCCACTGTATGACAAAGATCATCTTTCCTTCACTGTCCAATAACTTGCTCCTCATTTCCTTCTGAGACCTCACCAAAAGTGATTTTAACATATGTATTTCTACCAACAGTCTGTTTCAGGCAATTCAGGTTGTACCTCAAAATTCTTAAAGCCTCTTACCCATTATCCAGTTTTGAAACCACTTCCACATTTTCGGTTTTGTTACGTAAACACCTCACTTCCCAGTACCAAACTCCCCATCAGATTTCGATGGCCACTGTTATAAATTATCACAAACTTGGTGGCTCAAAACAACAAGAATTTATTCTTTCATAGTTCTGGAGGTGAGAAGTCTGAAATCAAGGAGTTGGCATCTCTCACACGCCCTCTGTAAGCTCGAGGAGGATCCATTCCTTTCTGCTGCTGGTGGCTGCCAGCACTCCTTGGCTTATGACCCTATCGCTCCAATTTCTGCTTCCACTCACATCACCTTTTCCTCTATGCGCATGTCTTATCTTACTCCATCTCTCTCTTCTAGTCATATTTATGAAAGCATAGCGGACTGGTTGATAATCCTCCTCTGAAAATCTTCCACTTAATTACATCTATAAAAAATGTATCATATAATGTAAATATAATGTAACACAGATTCTGGGGATAGGCTCTGATGGCCGCTATTCAGCCTACTACATACCCATAATAAGACTAAAAAAAATCACATAGGCATTTCCACAGACACTGAGAAAACATTTAACAAAATTGAACACACATTCTTGGTCAAACCACTCCAGTATATAGGAATTGAAGTATACTTTCTCAACATAATGTTTGGTCTAAAGCCAGAATCTTAATTAACATAGACACACTACAGTTATTTCCACTAAGATCAGGAATAAGGCATAAATGTTCACTATTTCTGCTATTATTACAGGTATTAGCCAATACAATTAGACAATAGGAATTGATTGGAGGCAGACGAATAATTAAAGATGAAGAAAAACTATATTTGTAAATAATATGGTATTATACCTGGAAAACCAGGAAGAACTGATAGCAAAACTAACTAAAACAATAGAAGAATGTATTGAAGTAGCAGTATATAAAATTAACATATAAAATTAATACCCTTTATTCAAACAATAAACAGTAGATATAATGATAGAGAAGATCCATTTACCACAACATCAAGATGGAGTAAATAATGAGAATAAATTTAACAAGAAGTATGCAAACCTGTACAAAGGAAAATTTTTAGACAATCCTAGAGGACACTAAAAGAGCCTGAATAAGTGATAGATACCCACTATTACTGGATAGGATTACAGCATTATAAAAATATCAATTCTCCCTAAATTAAGTTATAAATTTAATACAATTATAATAAAATAGCAACAAGCCATCTTCTGGAGTTAGACAATTTGATACTAATACTCATATGAGGAAAAAAATGCAGTAATAGGTAAATAAAAACTTTTAGAAATGTGTGTGGTGACTAGTCTTACCAGTCATTAAAACATTCTATAAAGCCTTGATAACTGAAACAGTGTGGTGCCGGAACATAAATAAGTAGACAAATAGACTGGTGAATAGAATAGTCGAGAACTAGACCCAAATGTATATGGAAATTTAGTATATCACAAAGGTGGCATCTTAAATCGCTGGGGTAAAAATGAGCTTTTTAATAAATAGTTCTGGAATAACCAGGTAGCCATTTGGAAAAAGATAAAATTAGATCCATATCTCATATCATACAGTAAAATTAATTCTAAGAAGATCTAAATTTAAACCATACAGTATAGAGGAAAAATATGGCTAAATTATTGTTTAATCTTGGTAATAAAAGGCTTTCTAACTATGATTCAAGTTCCAGAGACAATTTTAGAATTGATAAATTTGACTGCATACAAATTAAAATTTTTGCCTTTCAACAAATACCATAAACAAGTCAAAGGATAACTCACAAATGGGGAGAAAATATGTTAACGTTACTAGATTAAAAAAGGCTAATATTCCTCTATATAAAGAAATCTTAAAAATTGAGGGACAAATGACCAAAATCCTGATAGAAAAATGAAGAAAAGAAATAAACAGATAAATTACAAAAAAGAGATAAATATTACACTCAAACATGTGAAAAATGCTCAAACTCACAATATTTAAAGAAATCAATTTCTCCCCTATCAAAGGTAAATTTGTAAAATATGAGAATATTGTGTATTAGTAAAGCTCTTTAGCAAAGCTGGGGGGAAACAGGTACTTCCATACATTCCTAGTGGGAATGCAAATTGGAATAACCTTTCCAGAGGGACATTGGCAATATCTAACAAATTGCATATACATTTTCTTTTTGATCTAGCAATCCCACTTCTAGGGATATATCTCCAACAATACAAAATCAAATAGGTAAAAACTTATTTATTGTTGCATTTTTTTGCAATTGCTAAATACTAGAAACAACTTAAGTTCCCATTTTGGGAGAGTGCTTGAATAAATTGTTATATACTCATAATGGAGTACTATACAACTATATAAAAAATGAGGAAAACTATGACATATATTAAGCATAAAAAAGGGAAAGCCTCAAACACTATATACAGTATATGTTCCCCTGTACAAAAGCTTAGATAAAAACTACACAAGTGTCTGATCCTTTAAGCAAAAAGAAATTCAAGAAGGATAAACAGGATTTGAATAAACTCAAACTATGTCCCTCAACATACTTACCAACACAAAGCGAAAGATAGCGGCTGTACAGTGGAGAAATCAGTAGACACCAGCCTGTGTGATCAAGGTAAATGTCACCCATAGGAAGAAGACATATCCACATCATGAAGCCCTGGACATGGCGTGCTGAAAAAGGTCATGGTATCGTTTCTGTGAGATTCTTGCCAAGACTGCATAATCTCAACCCGATCATAGAAAACATTTGACAAACCTGTATTAAAGGAAATTCTACAAAACCACTGATCACTATTCAAACAGAGCCCGAGTTATGAAGGACGAGGAAAGAAAAGTGTCCCAGGCTGACAGCAAAGAGCAGTAAGGAGTACTGGACTGGATCCTGGAACTGGAAAATGGTATTCGCGTGAAAGCTAGTGGATTTCCAATGAATTCTGTAATTCAGTCAATAATACTGTACTACTATTCATTTCCTACTTTTAATAATTATAATTTGGTGATGAGAAATGTTAATGCAAGTGGAAGAAGAGTGAGGAATATAAAGGAACACTTTATAGTATTCTTTGCAACATTTTGTAATTCTAAAATTAGTTCAAAATGTTGTTTTAAAGCCATTAATTAATTAATGAAATAGATATCTTAATTTCTACTAAGGGTTTTCTGGAAACCTCCACTGTTCCACAGCTCTCCTATAAAAGTCTCAAAACCACAGATGTACCACTAATCTTAAACTGACAGGGATCAGAAGGGCAGGTGGCCAAATTAGCGAGGAAGAGGAGAGAGCAAGAAGGGGCACCAGGGAAAATGGAGCATCTGAGGGAGAGATTTTTAAATGACCTATTTTGTGTTGCTAAATTTATTCATAACCTGGAATGGGTGACAACTATCACAAGGACACAAAACTCATCAGGTAAATTCAAGGACTTAAAAAAAAAAAAAAAGCCATCTAACCACCTCCTGTCCAAAACATTCAAGCTTAACCTTTCTCCTGAAAATGCAATCTGCTCCTTCCACCCTGCCCGCACTCCAGACTCCGAGACCTAGATCGCCACACGAGCAGAACCATTGCCTTGTCCTGATTTGATGGGCTCCTGTTACAGTCTCGGTTTGAGATCCAAGGGTCTGTGGAGATGTGCCTCTTTATTGCTGAAGGAGTTCATGCACAATTTATGTCCTTCACATAACTTTGTCCTTAAAAGCTATTCTTGGACTCCATTTCAATGATGTTTTTCCAACGACCACATTAGGTAGTGATTATTGTTTCCTCATATTCGAAGTACGTAAAAGAAATGAGGACGATCTAAAAACAATTCGTTGAGCTGCTCACAATTTAAACATTGTGAAAAAGCACCAAATATATTATCTCCAGTCACTGCACCTGCTTTTTGGTCTGACAGACTGAGCTTCTCTGGCAACTGTGTACCTGGAACTAGTAACCACAGGCAACCCAGCTGACACAGCTTTAGCCATCACACTCACAAGGCAGTGATGTACCTTGTATCGCTTAGCTTTTTATATTGTTCAAAGCCCTTTTCACGTCTTTTATTTAATTTGACCATCAAAACCATATTGTAATGTCAGTAGGATAGATATTTCCTTTTAATAATGATGCTATGGTCTGAATGTTTGGTGTCCTCCCAAAATTTATGTTGAAATCCTAACACATAAGGTGGTAGAGATGGGCCT